>JACEFZ010006781.1:0-50000 GCA_014155875.1 Cepaea nemoralis
TCATAATACAGACCACATCTCCCATCAAGTAGCGACTGTTCTATACAAATCATAATAAGACCACATCTCCCATCAGTAGCGACTGTTCTATACAATCATAATACAGACCACATCTCCATCAGTAGCGACTGTTCTATACAATACATGCTATACAGACCACATCTCCCATCAGTACGACTGTTCTATACAATCATAATACAGACCACATCTCCCATCAGTAGCGACTGTTCTATACAAATCATCATACAGACCACATCTCCCATCAAGTAGCGACTGTTCTATACAATCATAATACAGACCACATCTCCCATCAAGTAGCGACTGTTCTATACTAATCATAATACAGACCACATCTCCCATCAGTAGCGACTGTTCTATACTAATCATATACAGACCACATCTCCCATCAGTAGCGACTGTTCTTATACAATCATAATACAGACCACATCTCCCATCAAGTAGCGACTGTTCTATACAAATCATAATACAGACCACATCTCCCATCAAGTAGCGACTGTTCTATACAATCATAATACAGAACCACATCTCCCATCAAGTAGCGACTGTTCTATACAAATCATAATAGAGACCACATCTCCCATCAAGTAGCGACTGTTCTATACAAATCATAATACAGACCACATCTCCCATCAAGTAGCGACTGTTCTATACAAATCATAATACAGGACCACATCTCCCATCAAGTAGCGACTGTTCTATACAAATCATAATACAGAACCACATCTCCCATCAAGTAGCGACTGTTCGATACAAATCATAATACAGACCACATCTCCCATCAAGTAGCGACTGTTCTATACAAATCATAATACAGACACATCTCCATCAAGTAGCGACTGTTCTATACTAAATTATAATACAGACCACATCTCCCATCAGTAGGCGACTGTTCTAATACAAATCATAATACAGACCACAATCTCCCATCAAGTAGCGACTGTTCTATACAAATCATAATACAGACCACATCTCCCATCAAGTAGCGACTGTTCTATACAAATCATAATACAGACCACATCTCCCATCAAGTAGCGACTGTTCTATACAAATCATAATAGAGACCACATCTCCCATCAAGTAGCGACTGTTCTATACAAATCATAATAGCAGACCACATCTCCCATCAAGTAGCGACTGTTCTATACAAATCATAATACAGACCACATCTCCCATCAAGTAGCGACTGTTCTATACAAATCATAATACAGACCACATCTCCCATCAAGTAGCGACTGTTCTATACTAATTATAATACAGACCACATCTCCCATCAAGTAGCGACTGTTCTATACTAATTATAATACAGACCCCATCTCCCATCAAACACCGACTATTCTATACAAATTATCTTACAGACCACATTTCCCATCAAGTAACGATTGTTCTATACAAATTATCTTACTTACGACATCTTTCATCAAGTAGCGATTGTTCTATAAAAATTATCTTACATACGACATCTCCCATCAAGTAACAATTGTTCTATAAAAATTATCTTACATACGACATCTCCCATCAAGTAACGATTGTTCTATACAAATCATAATACAGACCCCCATCTCCCATCAAACACCGACTGATCTATACAAATTATTATACATACCACATTTCCCATCAAGTACCGACTGGTTTATACAAATTATCTTACATACCACATCTCCTATCAAGTAGCGATTGGTTTATACAAATCATAAAACTGTCCACATCCCCCATAAAGTAGCGAGTGGTTCATACAAATCATAAAACTGTCCACATCCCCCATAAAGTAGCAATCGGTTTATACAAATCATAAAACTGTCCACATCCCCCATAAAGTAGCGATTGGTTCATACAAATCATAAAACTGTCCACATCCCCCAAAAAATAGCGATTGGTTCATACAAATCATAAAACTGTCCACATCCCCCATAAAGTAGCAATCGGTTTATACAAATCATAATACTGTCCATATCTCCCATCAAACACTAACCGGTTTATACAAATCATAATACTGTCCACATCTCCCATCAAACACTGACCGGTTTATACAAATCATAATACTGTCCACATCTCCCATCAAATACTGAAATTTCTTGGTACTCATTTATTCTGATCGGTTCCGTGACAACGGTGTTACGGACTCAGTTCGTAATCCCCCAAACCGCGTTCGAAACACAACTGCGGGTGATTTGGCAGCAGACCATCTTGCGTTAGTTTTTTACGAAATAGTATGCGTGCTGGTCGTTCATAAAGCAATGGCAAACTACTGCCAAGAGATCACAAACAGTATAAAAATTCAGGGGCTGACTGCGACGTCCTGTAAAGGATATGCAACTAACTAACTTACATTTATTCTGGGTCGACTTGAGAGCATAGGCCAATTAATAAACAGAAAGAATCGATTCTACCCCGATGAGGATCGAACTCAAGACCACCGGATTGGCACAGTAGCGTATCCATTCGGCCATGCTGACCACCACTTCAATTTTAGTGTGCTAATAAATTTTGTCTGAAAATATTTTCTCAGTTGTGTCCCCTGTAACAGGCATCACAGACACCATAGATGTCACAACACAGAGACCAGGCTAATGAACATATATTTTAAGCCTGTCTATTTTGTCGTGGAAGATGGGACAGCGTAGCTCACCCAGTAACTTATCCACACAATCTTCCATGTCTCCTCCTCTTCTTCTTCCTCCACCTCCTCCTCCTCCTCATCATCATCATCGTCATCATCATCAGCAATTGCCTTGCCAGCTGGCGTAGGCGTTCATGACTCTCCACAGATCTCGGTATTTAGTGTTCTGGAACACCTCAACTAATGAAATTCCTCCATGCCACCGTCTCAGTTAATCTAGCATCATTCTTTTATGCTGCCTTTGCCTCTCTTCCTCTTAATCTTTCTCGTTGTCACAATGTTCTCCACTGCCTCTCTTTTCATCACATGACCAACGAAAACTGTCTGTCTCTTTCTTATTGTTGCATGTAATGTTTTAGTTTCATTAGCTTCTTTCAGGCAAACAATAGGCCATTACCCTCTTTGGACAACAGTCACCTTCAAATCCTATTTTTGGCCGACTCGGTCACAGGATTATTAGTCTGAGCTAGGGATAGACCTTAATATAACCTCTCTTCTGATGTTGAACGGTGTATGGATAATGGTATAATCGAATCCACGCCAATCTGTTAGTCACTCTAGCAGAGGATTGTCTAGTCTAATTAGACTATGCAGGAAAAAACCCAAAAGAGCCTGCGCCAACTGCCGAGGTAAAGACAGCGCAAGGTGTAAAAGATGGCTTGTGTTCAAACACATGCTTGTGGCCTGGGGGGAGGCAGCTTTGACTGAAACACCTCTCATGGTGACCAAATGGAAGCATGACTTTCCCAAAAATGGCCCTGATATGCAGTCGCAGATACGGATACTGCAGGCAGATTACGCTTTTTTTCATTTGTTTCTTGAAAGACCGTTTCAGTAGTTTGAGATGTGTTTTCAGAAAACTGTAAAACTAAGGCCTGAAGCCAGGCTCCAGGCTAACCCTTCCTGCTCCCTCACAACACGAGTGTGGCGGTTTATCACATTTTCCAGGACGTAGCATTCAACTCCATGTTCATTTTCTTAACAAGTTTAGGTTCAGTAGCTTGCCATTGCTTTCTGAACGAGAAGTAAGTATTCAAGTCTAAGTAACCCGTGCAGGGGATAAACCCGCTACAACGCCTTAAGCGCACAGGAAGTTTAAAAGCGGATATGTTAAACCTCTCGGTCACTGTGACTACTCCATAGTTAGTTAGTTAGTTAGTTAGTTAGTCAGTTAGTTAGTTATTTAGTTAGTTAGTTAGTTAGTTAGTTAGTTAGTTAGTTAGTTAGTTAGTTAGTTAGTTAGTTAGTTAGTTAGTTAGTCGACAGATCATCCTCATTGCACATCGAACCATTCAGTCCATAAGTGCTCGGATCCCTCCTCAACAAATCCCGCAGCGTGTAGCGGCTAACGACACCAGTTCTGTGTTGGTTTATCAATCTTCTTTGGCTTCCTGTGTAGTGTTCTTGTTTGGCCACACCTCTTTTAATTTGCTGTTCTCGCAGTCTGACCATGGTTGTAGATTCGCAGTCATCACTTGGTTCTCGCAACAGTCTTACTTCTCGTAGAGCATTCAGAATGTCAGCCTGGTCCATGGCGCGTCCGCCCTCCACCTTAGCCTTACCTGCGAGCTTGTCAGCCCGCTCATTTCCTTGTACTCCCGCATGCCCTGGCACGAAGATGAAACTAATCTTTGTCAGCCGAGACCGCTCCAGAGACAGCAACCACTCTCTTCGGATCCACCTCGTCTCTATCCTCTTGAGCATGCTCATTGAGTCGCTAAGGAAACATGCCCTATTGAATGTCTGTGTCTCGAGCCATGTTATTGCTTTACTTACTGCCATGACTTCCATGGTCAGGCTACTTGTGGTCTCAACAAAAGCACCAGAGTCCTTCCTTCACAATTCTCCCTTCCGGTCCGCGCCGTACAGGCCCATGAGCTTCTCACATGTCGGAACGACCGACCCATCTGTGTAAATGACAGCATCACCGTTCTAGCGAATTCTCGAAAATCAACGCTTGTACTTCAGCCTCCACAGCAGCCGGATTTTCTTGTCTGCAATTGTCTGTCTAGTTGGATGCAAACTGAAAGGGACGTACAGAAATCTGTTGGCACTTGTACCCATCCTCGCCAGGTTCTAAGTCCTCCAGTGAACACACCTGTTGAAGAATGTCTTCGGCTTGACCCATCTACGACCTTCCTCTTTTTAACCTGCTGCCCTTCACCTTCCTATTTCACTGTGCAGTGGATGTTGTGTGTTTGCGTTAACTCTGAGGTAGGCACGTGCACTGCAAATGTGTATTCTGTCTTCAATGGTTGGAAAATCATGAATGTAGCGCATCGCCCTGCATGCTGTATCTCTTGTACATCCATGAATAATGCGCATGGCTTCGTTTTGTATCCTTTCCATCCTTTCTATCTGCTTACGGCTGAGAGTCAGGATCGCCATCGCATACTCAAAAACAGACATGACCAGCCCCTCATATAGGAGGCATAGATGGTACTGCTCACAGTTTGCTGCCGCCATCATCCGCATCGCAGCCAAACCCCGCTTGGCCTTTGTTATCACCTGGTCTATGTGCTCATTATAAGCAAGGCTTCGATCAAAACGTATCCCCAGGTACTTCATTGCCTGCGTTCTTTCCACAATCTCTGAACGCAGATTAACAGTTGGTGTTGGAGTGTTGACAATATGATTATTCAAAAAGAACCATGTCACTGTTGCCTTTGTTATGTTGTCCATTGTTACAGCAATGTATGGATACATCCTTGGAGTGCACACCAAGTACTTATGCGATTGAGTTCGGTTTGTAGTTCCGCAGCAACCTGATCTCTATCCTTACCCTGACGATACACTAAAACATCGTCATCATATGACAATGTCCTCCCCAGTCTAGTGATCTGCTCGCTGGTGATTCTCACAGTGTAAGCGTTGAACAGCACCGGAGATAATGGTTATCCCTGTGGTAGGCCAGGATATATTGTCGTTGGTTCCGAAGTCCAATTGCCACATCTAAAAACTACTTTCCGTTGGAAGGGGGCTGCAGCGATCCAACTAAGGAGAAACGGACTTATCTTGAGTTCAAGAAGCTGAAGCATTAGAAAATCCAATGGTACTCTTTTGTACGCGTCCTCAAGATCAATCGCTGCAGCAAAGGATTTAATGCCTCAGTGAAAACCTTCATAAACATCATGGGCAAAAACTGCTGCATTGGTCAAGGTTTCTCTTTTGGGAGGGTGCCCTCCAAGGGTAGGTGGGGAAAACACCTTGATTCTCTAGCTGACTTGATATTTTTTTCTGGCAATTAACTTCTCCAGCAGCTTGCTTATTGTATTCTGCATGGTTATTACTCGATATCCCTGAATTTTTATTGGTCTTTGCCAGGCTTCGGCAAGGGAATCAGATAGCTGATTGTGGACCACTCTCATTAACTTGCACAAATAATATTCACTGTCAGGGGGCCATTGTGGCCGAATTGATAAGAGCCCTCGATATTAAATATATGTTGTGCTAATGCCGAGGTCATCATCATCATGTGTGGAGGGTAATGGCCGGCTGGCGTAGGCGTTCATGGCTCTCCACAGATCTCGGTCTTTGGTGTTCTGGATCAACTCTGCTGATGATATTCTTCCATGCCACCGTCTCAATTCGTCCAGCATCATTTCTCTTGGTCTGCCTCTGCCTCTCTTCCTCTCGATTTTCCAGTTGTCACGATGTTCTCCAATGCCTCTCTTCTCATTACACGACCAAAGAAAGCTGTTTGTCTCTTTCTTATTGTTGTATATAGTGTTCTAGTTTCATTAGCCTCTTTCAGGCAATCGTTGTTAGTTACTCTAGCTGTCCAAGGAATTCGCAACATTCGTCTTAAAAACCACATCTCTGTTGCTTCTAAGTTCTTTCTAATTTGTTCATTTACATTCCAAGATTCGCTGCCATACAGCAAAAGTGGTTCTATATAGCATTTTAGCACTCTCTTACATTCATTGATAGCGACTTATTGCATAAGATACTCTTCAATTTCTTAAATGCGGCTTTTTCCTGCCCTGTTCTGCTCTTAATCTCTGTTGTTCATCTTCCATCTGATGTTATGAGTGTCCCTAGGTATTTAAAATTATCCACTTGGTTAAGAATTTCCCCTTCTATTTCTGTGTCACATTTTGGTGTCCCCATTTTCTTTGATATCACCATTGTTACTGTTTTTTTTTTTAAATATTCATAGAGAGTCCTTTTTGTGCACTCTCTGAGACTCCAATGTCCAATAATTGATGTAGGTCTGTTGCAATATCTGCCACAAATACTGTGTCATCTGCATAGCGTATATTATTTATATTATATCCTCCGATTAGTATTCCTAGCTTCTCTTTGATCTCTCTCATTATTACTTCGCTATATAGGGAGACATAGTTCTGGCAACTCCTGCGACGGCACCGATGCCAAGTTGCATTGGCTACTGCCTTTCCCTTGGTCAACATCGGCGACGTGGAGAGGGGGAACCTGCTACTGGGCAACAGCTGGTTCTCCGATTTCCATTGCCCAGGCTTGTGCCCAGAAGAGGTCACTTCAGCACCGCGTAAAGCGGTGACACAACACGGGAAGTAGCATTTGCCGGTTATATCTTAATGCTCGATTGGCGTAGAGCAAGGCGCCAGGGGCTACTTCCGACGGTGGGAGAGATCATCGTATCTCACTAGACAGCTACCGCCCGCCTAAGCTGGGCAGCCCCCAGTCAATAAGGTGTTGTCTCGCCACGGTTCATCTGCTCCTGAGGGTGTGTGGAGCTTAGGGGGAAATCCTGACACATGGACCGCAATCTATACACCTAACAGCAAGAAAAAAAACGAAACAACCGGCCCTAAGGCTGGGAACATGGAACGTAAGAACCATGACCCCTGGCATCTCAGACGATCTAAATGAGATTGTGGATGCCCGCAAAACTGCAGTGATAAACAACGAACTGCTAAGACTGGGGATAGACATTGTCGCCCTGCAAGAGACCAGACTCCAAGAATCTGGAAGCATCAAGGAGAGGGACTTCACTTTCTACTGGCATGGCAAGCCGTGCGGAGAGACCAGGGAGCATGGAGTTGGCTTCGCTATCAGAAACAAGCTGCTCAATTCCATCATACCACCAAGTGATGGCACTGAAAGAATATTGAAGCTCCAACTCCAGACAGAGGCAGGCCCAGTTAGTATTATAAGCGTTTACGCCCCAACACTAACTGCAGCATCAGAATCTAAAGACAAGTTCTATGACGACCTTAGCAAAGAAGTCAGTGAAACACCAGAGAAACAACATCTTTTTATCCTGGGGGATTTCAATGCCAGGGTTGGCTCCGACCACGAATCTTGGCCTTCATGTCTAGGACAGTTTGGCGTTGGGAAGATCAATGACAATGGACAACGTCTCTTGGAATTCTGCAGCCACCATAATCTGTGCGTGACCAACACCTTCTTTGACACGAAACCTCAACACAAGGTGTCATGGAGGCACCCCAGATCAAAGAACTGGCACCAACTCGACCTGGTGCTCACTAAACGCAGCAACCTCCGCAATGTACGGATGACTCGCAGCTATCATGGTGCTGACTGCGACACCGACCATTCACTCGTCTCCAGCAAGGTGAAGATAAAGCCCAAGAGAATCTACAGAAGCCGAACAGAAGGAAGACCACGCATTGACACCAGTGGCACCCAAAATAAAGAGAAGGTCAACAAATTCATGCAGGCTCTGGCGGATACTCTGCCCGGCCCCACAGACGGAGATTCCACCGAGAGATGGAGTCATTTTCGCGACACCATCTACAATACAGCACTATCAACATTTGGCAAGAAGCAAACTAAGTCAACCGACTGGTTTGAAGCACACTCTGAAGAGATGCTCCCAGTCCTGGAGATAAAGAGACATGCATTCTCGATGTATAAAACATCACCTTCAGAGAAAACACTGCAGGCATTGCGAACGGCCAGAAATAGAGTACAACAGATGGCAAGAAGATGTGCGAACAGGTACTGGCTACAGCTCTCTGCTCAAATTCAAACTTGTGCAGACACTGGAAATATAAGAGGAATGTTTGAGGGCATCAAGCAAGCTGTCGGTCCATCAAAAAATAAGATGGCCCCTTTACGATCAACTGAGGGACTAATCATAAAAGATCGAGCGAAACAAATGGATCGCTGGGTAGAACACTACTCAGAGCTATACTCAGTGGATAACACTGTCAGCGAAGAAGCTCTGGAAGCCATCGATCAACAGTCCGCCATGCATGCCTTGGATAACGAACCTTGCCTCACAGAAATCAGCGAAGCACTAGACTCTCTCAAATCCGGCAAGGCTCCTGGAAAAGATAGTATTCCACCTGAAATTTTAAAATGTAGCAAAGAAACAATCATCCCAGAACTGTATGCAATATTACAGCTCTGCAGGAGAGAAAAATCAATACCACAAGATATGAAAGACGCAAACATCGTTACCCTTTATAAAAACAAAGGCGACAGAAGCGACTGCAACAACTATCGCGGCATTTCCCTTCTCAGCATTACAGGCAAGATTTTTGCCAGAGTAATCCTTAAAAGATTACACATTCTTGCTGAAAGAATCTACCCCGAATCGCAGTGCGGATTTAGACCCAACAGGTCCACCATCGATATGATTTTCTGACTCCGGCAGCTCCAAGAGAAGTGCAGAGAACAGAGGAAGCCATTATATATAGCCTTCATCGACCTCACAAAGGCATTTGACCTCGTGAGCAGAAGCGGCCTTTTTAAGGTCCTTGAAAAGGTTGGATGTCCACCCACCCTTCTTAGTCTCGTGAAATCATTCCACGAAAACATGCAGGGGACCATTTTATTTGACGGCTCAACATCCCAGTCATTCAGCATCAGCAGCGGAGTAAAGCAGGGATGCGTGCTTGCTCCTACACTCTTTGGTATATTCTTTGCTGTTCTCTTAAGGCAAGCATTTGGGACTGCCACTGAAGGCATATACCTCCACACAAGATCTGATGGCAGACTTTTTAACCCATCAAGACTCAAGGCAAAGACCAAAATAAGACCAAGATGCGTAAGAGAACTACTTTTTGCAGATGATGCAGCACTGACTACTCATACAGCAGAAGATCTCCAAAGGCTCATAGATCGTTTTGCAGCTGCCTGCAAAGACTTTGGACTCACCATTAGCCTAAATAAAACACAGGTGATGGAACAAGATGCTGATGCGCCTCCGTCAATCAAAATCTCTAATTATGAATTGAAAGTCGTCCACGATTTTGTGTATCTGGGATCGACAATATCAGATAATCTTTCATTAGAGACAGAAATCGACAGACGCATTGGAAAGGCAGCCACAACATTTTCCAGGCTAGCTAAAAGAGTTTGGGAGAATAATAGACTAACAGAGCGTACAAAAGCTCAAGTATATAAAGCTTGTGTTGTTAGCACACTACTCTACGGGTCTGAATCCTGGACCCTGTACTCAAGACAGGAAAGGAAGTTGAATTCCTTCCACATAAGATGTCTGAGACGTATCCTGGGCATAACATGGAAAGACCACATAACAAACAAACAGGTGCTTGAAAGAGCAGATATTACCACAGTGCACACCCTCCTCAAGCAGAGACGCCTCCGGTGGTTGGGCCACGTATCTCGAATGGAGGACGAACGTATTCCCAAAGATCTCCTTTACGGAGAACTAGCCACAGGAAAGAGGCCAACCGGAAGACCCCAAATGCGATATAGGGATGTGTGTAAACAAGATATGAAAACCATTGGAATAGATCCAGACACGTGGGAGAGAGTTGCAACAGACAGATGCTCCTGGAGAAGAGATGTACGAAACGGACTGGTGCTCTTTGAGCGCAATCAGATCCAAAAAACTGAGGAGAGACGGCACAGGCTCAAAGAGCAGTCACTTACTGCGGGACTTGCCTCGTCTCACAGATGCGGAAACTGTGACAGAGATTGTCATTCTCGAATTGGACTATACAGTCACCAGCGGTGCTGCCAGGCACCTCCCAAGCGGCACAACTCTATAGTCCTTCAGGACTGAAAGAGGCCTACTACTACTATATAGGGAGAAGAGATCTGGTGACAAGATACACCCCTGTCGTACTCCTAGCTTTATCTGTTCGTAACTACCCTCTTTATTTCCCATTTTAATTGCTGCTACTTGATTCCAGTATATATTCTTTATTATTATTAAATCTTTCCCATCAATGTTGATATCTTCCAACATTTTAATCAGTTCATCATGTTTTACTTTATCAAATGCCTTAGTATAATCTATGAAGCATAAATATAGGTCTCTCTGTTTCTCTATTGATCTTTCTATTAGTGTTCGTAATATATATATTGCATTGTTTGTACCCTTTCCTTCCATAAAACCATACTGTTTTTCACTAATTTCCATTTTTTTTTCCTTTTTCGTTCTTTTCATTATAATTCTGAGTAGAAGCTTAGTGACATGGTTTATGAGGTTAATTGTACGAAAATCTTCACATTCGATTGCTCCTGGTCTCTTTGGTATTTCTATAAATACAAGTTTTAGCATATCGCTCGGTAAATATCCACTGTTGTAAATATCATTCAGCATTTTGGTTAATATATCTACCCAAAATTCTCCCAATACTTCTAATTCTACTACTGTGATTTCATCTGGCCCAGCTGTTTTTCCTTTCTTCATATGTTTGCGTTATCGACTTCTTCTTTTAGAATAGGTGGGCCTTCTAAGTTACTTTCTTCTGCTAATTCTTCCCTTTCTCCATTATAATTCTCTTATATACTCATTACACCTCTTCATTATAGCACCTTCCTCAAATAATATCTTTCCTGTTTTTGGATTTCAAACACCCTGTATTTATTCTTATTTTTCTTCCTGTGAGCTCACTGATTTGTCTGTGCATACTTTTTTTTATCTGTAATGGAATTTAATTCAATTTTTTTTTTGCATTGCTCGTTTAACCAACTTTCTTTTGCCTTCACATATTTATCTCTTATTTCTTTATTTATCTTAGCATACTCTTGTTTGTCATTTTTATTCTGTTTCCTTTTGTCCATCAGCATTAAGATTTCTTCATTCATCCATTTTTTCTCAGCTTTTTGGCTTCTCTCCGGTAATATTTCTTTGCTAGTGTCGTGTCCTCCTTTACAGTGTCGTCCCTGGAGTGAAGGGAGTCGACACTCACATTATAATATTTTTTTCCCCTCTCAATATTCTGGAGAATCCACCAGCTTCCGTCCAACACACCCCATCAGCCTATGGACACCTTTTCCTATCACTCTCTCACTGTCGTACTATGCCCCCTCTCATACTTCCCAACGCAACATACTCAACAACTCTTGCTTCTAGAAATTAATAAAGATTAATTTATTAAAAGAAAAGTGTACTGTATATGAGACGTGTATGTGAAGAAAATGTGTGACGTGTTCTATAAAGTGTGTAGAATCGGACTCTCAGACCACAACCCAGTCAGCTAATCCCAGCAAGGATAGACCACAGCACGTTACGTCAGAACATGTACATCTCACCCAGTGCCGAAACCATCTTGCCTGATACTGCTTTGCCTCTGTAGACCTCTGGTAATCCAATTTCATGATCATCCGAAATAGACACCGGTGGTATTAACAGTTAATCATGGACCGGTTGCACCCTACACAATGTCCGTTCCTATCGTTCCTTAAACAAAATTCACAAGTCCTTTGTAGTGTGTACACAGTTACTAATGTTAATTGTTAATGTACTGGATCCTCACTCGTGTCTATCTAGCCTCAAGTATCATGTCTTGTGTTCTATTACACGAGATTATATCACACTAGGCAACTATTAGACTTAATGTTCTCAGTTAGTTACTACTGTCTGATGCTGTGTGGTGCATCAGTAATCATCACTCTCTTTGGTGAATCAACTTCCTTCTAGCTTTAGTTACGTTCTGTATGCAACTTTATTGATTGTTGAACTGGTGTTCTTCCGAATGGGATTTGATTCTTTCCCAAAAACTTGTTGAGTTTCCTTGGATCTGGTAGGGAACCTAGGATAGAAACAACACATCTGGTGATAGTACTAGTCACTGATCCTTTCGGCTGAGTGTAAGCCTATCGCCTTGCTTAATGATCTTTAGCTAACTAGACCTAGTCATAGAGCAGATTAGCTACCCACCTAGAGCCGAATCAGGCTATGACAAAGAAAGACCCATACAGAGTGCAACACCCCAGCAGGCAAGTTCCCCGTCTCCCAATTATCCATCAGTACTCTATTCTTAACTAGCAGAGCTAATATCACTATCCTACTCTAGCTAGTTTTCCACTACCAGTGCTAATCATCACACTTTAGTTTTAACAAGGCTACAGTCTATATTAATTAGAACTAATATAAGAATAGGTTATACCTTAAATGGCACTACTGCAGTCCTATCAATCATATCTACATCTGCCATGATAGGCACGTGTAAAATTAAGTCACTAATTAACACACGGTAGATATTATTTCCACTAAGCACTGCAGTGCCATTTCACTCCGACTAGAGCCACATTTCCAAGTCCCCCTAGTTGGCCCCAACTCGGGTTTATATGGCAAACTACCAAAGTTGGCCACGTGACGTTATCCTTTATGCCCCCACACAGGTGGCACATTGGCAGATCATCCCCTGTCAGGGATCCATCCCCCCTCTGGCTCCCTCAATGTTAGATTTGTCATCACTGGTTTAGACATCCAAAACAATCTAGAGAGTTACTGTCGAGTTCCAACAAAGAGTTTCGATACCAAGCTGCCAATCATGGTTTTCCAAACAAGCTTACATTGTGCACGTGACGTTGTTCATGTCCGGCAGGTGTTCCACTGTTTTCAATAACAAGCCCTCAAATTTCTGTCATGTGGTGACAGTCAAAACCTCCATTCCGTCTGATGTCCGGAACTATAGATGACAAACGAAACCATTCCATATCCTGAGCGGGCAATTATATGTGATTTTAACTGTTATGAACTGCCAACACGTTGTATCCCTTCCTTCTCACTCACCACCAAATGTGTATATGGGCTGACCCGATGTAACCCGTGCAGCTGTGTTTACTCTGTTAGTACGACTGTTGTGGCCTAGAAAATATACGCCAAGCAAACGTCGGTATTATTATCTGGTTAACTCATGGCGATCTCGTGACAGCTAGTTTGATGAATGGAGTCCCTTAATATTTCCCATTGTTCATTTATACTCTGTTTTTTAGCTATTGCATTTTACCTATTTTTCACAGTCACAGTTTCTTTAACTACTTTCAGAACCTCTTTATTAAGTCTCAAGTTCTTAACCATTTTTTTCCTTCTCTTTACTCTTACTTTTATTTGTCCACATAGTGGTACATGATCACTATTACCGTCAGCACCAGGCATTGATTTTACATTAATTAATGCATTTCTAAATCTTGTATTAATAAGTATGTAATTGCCGAGGTAACTGGACTAAAATATTGACTTCTCGTCCATGATATAATACAAGTACCTCTTAAATCGGAGTGAGTTCGTCTGATAGCAAGGGACACGGGTAATAGGTCAGGCTACTCCAAAAGCACACATTAATCCAGTGCACTAGAAGTAGTTACACAGCTGTGCACTACGCCTGAGTTCAAAGCCAGCCATCGCCAAAAGACAAGAAATAAAAATAAGAGACAAAAAAAACATTCACTATCTACGTCTATTTTCTCTAATTAGTTTACGCCTTTCATTTGTTTCTTGAAAGATCATCTTATTAGTTTGAGAAGCCCGGGAAGGTTAACCCGGTCAACAAATGCCCTAGAAGTCGGATGTGTCGGCCTAACGGCGCAACAACGCAGCTCTGCTGTAAACAGGCACAACGCAATCACATCCGGAAAAAAAAACTGGATGAACGAAGAAGAAGAAGTTTGAGAAGTCTCTCTCCCCCCCCCCCCCCCCCCCCCCCCCCCCCCCACCAATTTCCCCTGGAAACCGCTTAAAGTCAAGCACACAAATTGCCTCTCACCTGGCTTGCACTGTCTGACCCCCACAACACGTGTGTGGCGGGAACCCAGACATATGTGCCTTCAGAACCTACTGTCTGGGACTTCCCCCGCAGATTGGTTTGGGCGTGTGTCAGCGATGCCGCCCCTGGCGGTAAAACTGTCGTCAATTAATTACATTGTGAATCCGGGTAGGGTAGTGGTTTGTTTGTTTGTCTTCCGGGTACACTGTGGATGATGTTTCTGCCGGGCACTCTATGGGTGACGTCTGCCGGGCACTCTATGGGTGATGTTTGCCGGGTACTCAGTGGGTGATGTGTCTGCCAGGTACTCTCTGGGTGATGTGTCTGCCGGGTACTCTATGGGTGATGTGTATGCCGGGTACTCTATGGGTGATGTGTATGCCGGGTACTCTGTGGGTGATGTGTAGGCCAGACACTCACTGGATGATGTGTCTGCCAGTCACTTAATGGGTAATGTGTCTGCCAGATACTCTATGGGTGATGTGCCTGCCGGTTACTCTATGGGTGATGTGCATGCCAGGTGGGTACTCTATGGGTGATGTTTATGCCGGGCACTCAGTGGGTGATGTGTATGCCGGGTACTCTATAGGTGATGTGTCTGCCGGGTACTCTATAGGTGATGTGTCTGCCGGGTACTCTATAGGTGATGTGTCTGCCATGTACTTTATGGGTGATGTGTATGCCGGGCACGGTGTCATCATCATCATGTGCCATGCCAGTGGGCGATCATGTTCTGCCATCTTATTCGATCATCAGAGTCGTGGATCAGGTCAGTGTTCGTGTCTCGATCATACCACGTGGCCAAGCCATCCAGGTATTTACTTCTATGTCCTCCCCTTGTTGTCTTCGCTTCTGCCAGGTGCTCTATGGGTGATGTGTATGCCGGGCACTCAGAGGGTGACACGGTCAATATGACACCGGCTGTCCTGGCATTCTAAGATATGTCCTGCTACCTATTTAGGCTGGGTCGACCTCGGAGTCCAGGTCAAGTTCTGTTAACGTCCACCTGGTGGCGATTCGAACAGATGGCCACCGTAATGGTAGGCAAGCCGACTAACTAGCGTATACAGTTCGAATCCACATAAAGTATTTGCTGATGTCCTACCTGGACCAGTTGACCACCAGTCCAAGTTGCCCCCTCCCCCGCCTCCTTCCCCACTCCCACACCACCCTTCCGTGAGTCACACCCCTTTTCAATGCACCTGTACTGTCATTGAGGACGAGGGATAGAAAGAGCGGAAAAGAAAGCCGCTGTACTAACGGCAACCAGTGCGATTAATCCGCCTATGAGTGACATTCAGTGCTTCTATATTTTATTTCAAATTACTTATTGCGGTAGCATAAAGGCAGTGGCGTAACCGCGTTCAAGTGGTTTGGGGAAAGTGCTTTGAGCAGAGAATTATTTGTTTGTTTTAGGCGCCAGAGTTATGGTTTAAAAAACTGCCAGAACACCACGTTACTAAATTATCTTTCTCACTTATCGTTGCCAATGTGTGTCTTTTGTTTTATTTGTAATGGGTGCAATTTGTTTTATTTACCCCGGGCGCCATCAATTCTAGTTACGCCTCTGGAGACACCATGTTTCCAGCTGGAATAGTTTCTGCGAGAGACCAGCCCAGGATGTCCTTCCCCCTACCGCCTACACTTGCAGCCAGGCTGGTTGATTAATCACGTTAGCCTATTGTTTTATTCTGTTGGCTCGGGTCGTTCAGGACACCCGTCGGCTATTGTTAAATGTGATGGTTAACAGCCTGACAGGACATGGTAAGGAGAAGTGTGCTGGTGTGATACTGACGTGGTGTATTCAAGTAATGTAATACATGGTTATAAGATGTATATAACACACACACACACACACACACACACACACACACACACACACACACACACACACAAAGAGAGAGAGAGAGAGGAGAGAGAGAGAGAGGATATATATATATATATATATATATATATATATATATATATATATATATATATATATATATATATATATATATATATATATATATATACATAGTAGGTATAGTAGTACCCCTAAAAGTACTGGAGAGTTTGGCCATCATAGACCAGAACTTTATAAGGATAGAATTCCAACTGCACATTGTAGTGGTAGAGGGTGGGAAAATCACCACATATGGCAATCGCAGCCCTGGGG
This sequence comes from Cepaea nemoralis, assembly GCA_014155875.1. Lineage (NCBI taxonomy): Eukaryota > Metazoa > Mollusca > Gastropoda > Stylommatophora > Helicidae > Cepaea > Cepaea nemoralis. Next base: position 16,718 of record JACEFZ010006781.1, read on the forward strand.
ACCGAGTATCCATCGGGATAAGTGGACAACTCTACAGCTGAGCTGAGCAGAGCAGGGCACACACTTGTCCTGACAATCTGATATGGCTGTCAATGGCTGAGGTAAAAGACCCCCTTGTGGATGTGGGAGGCAAGGGGAAACCGCCACATTATCTACCCAAGACTTCATGACTAATGTCAATGCAATAGCTAAAATAAAGAGTATACATGAATAATAGGAAATGTTAAGGGTCTCCATTCATCAAACAAGCAATGAAATATTACCGGAGAGAAGCTAAAACGCTAAGAAAATATGGATGACTGAGGAAATCTTAAAGTTGACAGACAAAAGAAAACAGAATAAAAATGACAAACAAGAGTGTGATAAGAAAAATAAACAAATAAGAGATAAATGTGTGAAGGCAAAAGAAAGTTGGTTAAACGAGCATTGCAAGACAATTGAATTAAATTCGACTAAAGATACAACAAATGTGCACCGGCAAATCAGTGAGCTCATAGGAAGAAAAATAAGAGTAAATATAGGTTGCTTGAAATCAAAAAAGGGAACGATATTATTGAAGGAAGGTGCTATAATGAATAGGTGGAAAATACTATGATGGAAAAAGGTAAGAATTAACAGAACAAAATAACTTAGAAAGAAGACGCCGCTGACTCTGTCAAACATTTGAAGAAAGGAAAAACAGCTGGGCCAGTTGGAATCACAATAGAAGAATTAGAATTACTCGGAGAATTTTGAGTAGATATATTAACCAAATGTTGAATGATATTTAAAGAAGTGGATATTTACCGAGTGATAGCTAAAAACTGTATTTATAGCTATACCACAAAGACCAGTAGCCATTGAATGCGAAGATGTTAGTACGATTAACCTCATAAATCATGTCACTAAGCTTCTACTCAGAATTATAATGAGAAGAACAAGGAAGAAAATAAAAATGGCAATTGGTGAAGAACAGTATGGATTTGTAGAAGGAAAAGGTACAAACAATGCAATCACTATACTCGTTACGAACACTATTAGAAAGATCAGTAGAGAGAAAGAAAGACATATATGTGTGCTTCATATATTATACAAAGGCATTTGATAATGATGAACGGATTAAAATGTTGGAATATATTAACATTGATGGGAAATATCTCAGAATAATAAAGAATATTTACTGGAACCAAACAGCAGCAGTTAAAATGGGAAATAAAGAAGGAAATTATGAACACATAAATTTAGTAGTAAGACTGGGATGTGTTTTGTTACCGGATCTCTTCTCCCTCTATAGCGAAGTAATAATGAGAGAGATCAAAGAAAAGCCAGGAATATTATTTGGAGGTTATAATATAAATAATATACGCTATGCAGATGACACAGTATTGATAGCGGATAATGCAACAGATCTACAACAATTGTTGGACATTGTAGCAACAGAGAGTGCAAAGAAAGGACTCTCCTTGAATATCAAGAAAACAATAACAATGGTGATATCAAAGAAACATTTGCAGATGATATTCTTGCATATAGGCAGGGGAGAGACAGGGAGCAAACAGCCCAGGAGCTACAGGCGACAGTAGACAAAGTGATTGATTGGCGCACTGAAATGAGTGCTGTCATCCACCCGGGAAAAGGCGGCTGTTTTGTGGTGCTCTCTGGACAACAGGATTGTGAGAGCTGATGTCCCAAGCCTCACGATAGACGGTAGAAGCGTCAACAGAGAGAACAAACTGAAGTATCTGGGAATCACATTTTAAAGCTTCAGCTTCTTGAACTCAAGAGAAGTCCTTTCCTCCTGAGTTGGATCGCTGCAGCCCTCTTCCAACGGAAAGTAGTTTTTAGACGTGGCAGTTGGACTTCAGAACCAACAACAATATGTCCTGGCCTGCCACAGGGATCACCATTATCTCCAGTGCTGTTCAACGCCTACACTGCGAGAATCACCAGCGAGCAGATCACGGGACCAGGGTGGACATTGTCATATGCCGATGATGTTTTAGTGTATCGTCAAGGTAAGGATAGAGATCAGGCTGCTGCGGAACTACAAACCGAACTCAGTCGCATAAGTACTTGGTGTGTTGAAGCTGGGGCAATGGTCAACCCAACAAAGGCAACAGTGACTTGGTTCTCTTTGAATAATCATATGGTCAACACTCCAACACCAACTGTAAAGCTGTGTTCAGAGACTGTGGAAAGAACGCGGGCAATGAACTACCTGGGGATACGTTTTGATCGAAGCCCTGCGATGCGGGTGATGGCGGCAGCAAACTGTGAGCAGCGCTATCTATGTCTTCTGTACGAAGAGCTGGTAATGTCTGTTTTTGAGTATGCGATGGCGATCCTGACTCTCAGCCGTAAGCAGATAGAAAGGATGGTAAGGATACAGAAGGAAGCCATGCGCATTATTTTTGGATGTACAAGAGATACAGCATGCAGGGTAATGCGCTACCTTCTTGATCTTTCAACCAATGAAAACAGAATACAAATTTGCAGAGCACGTGCCTACCTCAGAGTTAACTCAAACACACAACATCCACTGCATAGTGAAATTAGGAAAGTGAAGGGCAGCAGGTTAAAAAGAGGAAGATCGTGGATGGGTCAAGCCGAGGACATTCTTCGATAGGTATGTTCACTTGAGGACTTACAACCTGGCGAGGAGTGGGTACAAGTGCCAACAGATTTCTGTACGTGTCTTTCAGTCTGCATCCAACTAGACAGAAAATGCAGACAAGAAAATCCGGCTGCTGTGGAGGCGGAAGTGCAACCTTTGATTATCGATAATTCGTTAGACGGTGATGCTGTCAAATACACAGATGAGTCGGTCGTCCGACATGTGAGAAGCTCATAGGCTTTTACGGCGCAGGCCGGAGGGAGAATTGTGAAGGAGGACTCTGGTGCTTTTGCTGAGACCACAAGGAGCCTGACTATGGAAGTCATGACAGTAAGTAAAGCAATAACATGACTCGAGACACAGACATTCACTAGGGCATGTTTCCTTAGCGACTCAATGAGTATTCTCAAGAGGATAGAAACGGGGTGGATCAGAAGAGATTGGTTGCTGTCTCTGGGACGGTCTCAGCTGGCAATCATTAGTTTCATCTTCGTGCCAGGGCATGCGGGAGTACAAGGAAATGAGCGGGCTGACAAGCTCGCCTGTAAGGCTACTGTGGAGGGCGGACGCGCCATGGACCAGGCTGACATTCTGAATGCTTTACGAGAAATAAGACTGTTGCGAGAACCAAGTGATGACTGAATCTACAACCATGGTCAGACTGCGAGAACTGCAAATTAAAAGAGGTGTGGCCAAACAAGAACACTACGCAGGAAGCCAAAGAAGATTGATAAACCAACACAGAACTGGTGTCGTGAGCCGCTACACGCTGCGGGATTTACTGAGGAGGGGATCCGAGCACTTATGGACCGAATGGTTCGATGCGCAATGAGGATGATCTGTCGACTAACTAACTAGCTAACTAACTAACTAGCTAACTAACTAACTAACTAACTAACTAACTGACTGACTGACTGACTGACTGACTGACTGACTAACTAACTAACTAACTAGGAGTCTGTCCTTCGAGGACCATGTGGAGACGGTTGTGACAAGATCTCAAAAGGGACTCAATGCACTTAAACTATGGCTGCAATGGACACAGAGCAGAGAATGCTTTTCACACTATACCAGCACTTGATCCTCTCAGTGACTGATTATGGACTAGGACTGCTCACTGTCTCAAAGAGTCAGCTGGTGAAATCAGAGCGCATACAGAACGAATCTATGCGGGTCATTCTGGGATGCACTAGAGACACCCCAGTAGTGTGTATGCGTTACATCCTTGATCTGCCGACTGTTGCTGGTAGGCACAAGGTGATGCAGGCGAAGGCATACCTCAGAGTAGCTGCAGACACAGATCACCCGTTGCATGAGGCGCTGGACGCAGTTAAGGGTCAGAGACTGATAAGAGGGAAATCATGGATGGCTCAGGCGGAGGATACGATCAGACAGGTGTGCATCTTGGAGAACATTAGGCGAGGAGAGGAGTGGGTCAGAGTGCCAGCGGAGCAGTCAGACTTGTGCAGAGTTATAATCACATTGAGCCGGGAGTGCAGGGAGTGGCCAGCAGAGGCCACGGAAGTGGAAATCCAGCAACTAATTCAGGATAATGCTCGCCTGGGTGATGTGATTATCTACACAGATGGTTCGGTGTTGAGAGGTAGGAGAAGTGCCTGGGGATTCTTAGCAAAAGCTAATGGTCGACGTTTGGTGCAGGAGAGCCTGGCGTATGATACCACAACATCTAGCTTAAGAATGGAGGTGGAGGCGGTCAGTGCAGCTTTCCGCTGGATGGAGAACACGATACATACACACATCGTGATTGTAACTGACTCAGAAAGCATGCTGAGGAGGGTGAGGACAGGCAGACTTCGTGCAGAATGGCTTGCTTCGCTTCGGAGGTCACGGGTGGCAAGCATCACCTGGATCTTTTCTCCGGGGCATGCCGGTGTGCTGGGGAATGAACAGGCGGACAGACTGGCTGGCTCGGTAAAACTTGGTGGAGTATTGATGCATGACAAGGCAGACGTGGTTGCGGTCTTGTGGGAGCACGTGTACACCTCGTAAGGAGCAAATGGATCACCATAGTCTGGCAAGAATTAGGCAGCAAGGAGTGACGAGGGGATCTGGCCGACGCTCGACGCTCAAAGGACATATAATCAGATTGCTACTGGAACTATTTGTGTTGGAACTCTTCGCTGGCTGCTGAGGATGGAGACGGGGTGCTTATGGGAATGCCCCGAATGCTGTGATGAAGGTTCCTAAATCAATCAATCTATCAATCATATCAAAGAAACAGGTGACACCCAAATGTGAAATAGAGATAGAAGGGAAAATTCTTCACCAAGTAGATAGTTGTAAATATCTAGGGACATTTATAACATCAAATGGAAAGATGCACAACATAGATCAAGATTAGAATAGGGCAAGCAAAGGCTGCATTTCAGAAAATGAAGAATATCTTATGCAATAAATCACTATCATTGAATGTAAGAAAGGGAGTGCTGAAGAGCTATTAGAACCTGTTTTGCCGCATGACTGTGAATCTTGGAATATAAATGAACAAATTAGGAAGAGATTGGAAGCAACAGAGGTGTGGTTCCTTAGACGAATGTTGCGAATTCCTCGGACTGCCAAAGTAACTAACGACGAATACCTTAAAGAGGCTAACGAAACTAGAACATTATATACAACAATAAGGAAGAGACAAACAGCTTTTTTTGCGGTCATGTGATGAGAAGAGAGGCGCTGGAGAGCATCGTGACAACTATAAAGATCGAGGGGAAGAGAGGCAGAGGCAGACCACGAGAAATGATGCTGGATGGATTGCGACGGTGGCATGGAGGAACATCAAGGGCAGAGTTGATCCAGAAAATTAAAGACCGAGATTTGCGGAGAGTCATGAACGCCTACACCAGTCGGCACGGCACTTGATAATGATGATATCAGTAATTAATATTAGTGAATCATGTCAAGTAGTATTTATTTTTGCACATTTCGCGTGCCTTTATAATGCATATGTTGATATTGTTTTGTTGTTCTCGGTTAGCTTCATAAGTAAATGTGTGGATTAAATAATGTATGAAAGAGAGTGATAGAAGGACAGATTGTTAGACGGACCTGCGTGCTTAATTATTAACTCTTCGAAAACAAAGTTTGTTCATTCTTTCTCTTGCAGCTCGCTCCATATCCTCCCCATATCTCTTCATCCGGAGTGTTTTTTCAGATGTCATTGCAGTGTGTCTGGTTAGGCACCCTTGGGTCGAAGCCCTTAGGCCAACACATCCAACTTTTAGCGTGCATTTTTGGCCAGGTTAGCATTCCTGGGAGACTCTCACTTTTGTGGTACTGTCTACCTCCCAGCTGGTCAAGTTGGAACAGTCGAAGACTGCACGGTAATCCCTAAAATGAAGGCAGGGACAGTCCATAGCATTTTCCGCCATCCTGGGTGGCTGCCATAATTGCAGAGCCGGCACATAACGCTCTGGTACTGGGCTCACCGAGGGGATCGTCACGTCCTGCTCATGGCTGCTTTAATTCCTCACTTCAATATATTGGGCATTTCGTTCGCCCCGGGCCGTTTCCGCACAAACCAGACAGGTCTGCAGACCGTATCCACTCAGCGAGTTTTCGGACATGTGCTTGTCGTTGCGCCCGTCAGAGCTGTTCCAGGCACGACGGACATTCGGAAAACTACCTAGTCAGAGCTGTTCCGAACAAGAGCGGCATTCGGAAACTAGGTAGTCAGAGCTGTTCCTAGCACGAGATACATTCGGACAAGACATTTCACTCGGACGTAATTGCGTAGTGTCAATTGTTAGTTTGCCACCCGTAGGACGACACTTCCGACTTCCGGCGGGCATCTTTTAATGAGGTTAGCCTTCCTCTGGTTTCCAGGCACGTTAGACTGTTGTGATGTCGCCCACATCTCAGCTGGTCAAGATAGAATGATCAACGCCATCGCGGTTGGCCCTCAAGGGAAGGCAGGGGCAGACCATGGGCATTCCCTCGCTATCCAAGGAGGCTTCCATATTTGCAGAGCCGGCACATATTGCTCTGATACTGGGCTCACCCGAGGAGTTGCCACGTCCTGCTCATGGCTGCTTTAGTTCCTCACTTCCATATGTGTTGGGCATCTCGCTTGCCACTGATCGCTCAAGCACACACCAGGAGGGGTCAGACTGCGAGCGACATCCACTCGGCAAACTTTTGCTTTTGACTTCAGACCACGCAATAGGCTCGCTCGCCGTGCGTTCCATTTCGCGTCATTGGGACAGACGTTCTTCCACTTTTGCCTACACTCTCTATGAGTTAGATACAGACAGTTTTCGTAACCATTTCCTTCGACTGGGGCACTTTTCTGACTTTTTGTACTCGCTCACGAGGTAGGCTACATGTGCTGCCGGCTCAGCACCTTACCTTCGTGCAGCAGTGAACGAGAAACGGCCTGGCCCTCTCATCCGGGAATCTCTCATATCCCCCAGCTGAGAGCCTTCGAACATGTATCAGACCTGAGCATGTAGCTTGCTCAGTATCACGCCTCTATTTTTCGTAAGGTGTGTATCGGCCCGGCTCTCAGATCCGAGGGTTTGTGGCTTAGAGGCTTTCAGCCACAGCCATCGACAGGGAGCCTTAAGAGTTTTGTCCGGACCAAGAACTTCTGCCTTCGTGCACCTGATTTAAATTTTTGACTGCTATCCTCAGTCTACCTGCAGAGCAGCAGGTTGTGTCTCTCTTAGTCTGGTCCCTATCCCATAAGCTGTCCGATATGTAGTTTTTCATCCATCAGCAAGCAAATGGGGTCGATGGGACACGCAAGCTCCCCCACCACGTCAAGGTGGAGACACATCGGGGGAGATCCTCCCCATATTATACCGGATGTTTGTAAAGTTTCACTACACTTTGTACGTAGAACAAATTTGAAAAAGAAAATATTTATTCGGTTGATAACACTTCTGTTTGGAGTGCAAAGAATTACTCCAGCAGACGACAGCCATTCGCTGCATATCGCTTCACTGTGGACTGTCGGGCACATTTTTTAATGACATCATGTACTTCATTTTTCACATTTGTTTGACATACAAAACATTACAAACACCCCATCTCTCATGTTCATTCCCATGCATTTTAAAGTTCCCATCCGCTGATCTGTCGGTTCTGGAGAAGGAACTTTCTAGTCATTCTGTGCTCAGGTTGTTTCAGTGTTTCCTATCCGGCGCTAGCCTCTTTTTCCTGACCCCTTCATTTGTGACAATCTTTCTAGTTGTCTCCCTTAGCTCAGTATTAGTCCTTCTAGTTTTTACAGGCGGCAGTTAAAGGCTGTTTGTAATTTATTAATATTTTCTGTAGTTCTTCTTGTTTCTGGTCCATGCAGCATCAATGCATATTTAACGCTGGTGTTACAAATTCTAGTAAATAAACACACATGTACTATTTGGCGCTTATAGACGTAGCAAAAGGGAAAAGAGACATAAGGACGCAGTAGACAACATACACATTCATCATTCATTGGCACCTTGCCGTCTTGACAGACGATAGGTTGTGCTTCAAAAAGGCATAACTACTACCCATGGCGGTAGTGCACAAAACTACCCCACTGGTAACTATTAGCTTTCAATTATTATGTTGCGTCCTCTAGTCTCTGCTCTCTACTGCTACGACTATGCTGGTTTGTCAAGACTCCTGCCTGTTCCACTTTTTCCATGGGGCAGTGAGAAGCATTCTGTGTGATATTCACTGGCACAGGAGCGGAGCATAATGGGGCAACCCTTTGCCGTGAAGTTGGAACAGCGACTGATTAACTAACTAACTAACTAACTAACTAACTAACTAACTGACTGACTGACTGACTGACTGACTGACTGACTGACTAGCTGACTGACTGACTGACTGACTGACTGACTAACTAACTAACTAACTAGCTGACTAACTAACCAACCAACCAACCAACCAACTAACCAACTAACCAACTAACTAACTTCTTTGAGCGCCAAACAATACATGTATGTTTATTTATGAACTGTCTTAGTGGCCTCAAATGGTTCCACAATTGATATTTATGTGCATTACATATTCTAAGTTTGGTGCTAAATATATTTAGACACCCATATTGTCCTACTTGTATGAGAGTTTCTCTTGTCCTATATGTAAATACATGTGTCCTACTTGTATGAAAGTTTCTCTTGTCCTGTGTGTAAATACATGTGTCCTACTTGTATGAAAGTTTATCTTGACCTATGTGTAAATACATCTGTCCTACTTGTATGAAAGTTTCTCTTGTCCTATGTGTAAATACATCTGTCCTACTTGTATGAAAGTTTCTCTTGTCCTGTGTGTAAATACATGTGTCCTACTTGTATGTACGTTTCTCTTGTCCTATGTGTAAATACATGTGTCCTACTTGTATGAACGTTTCTCTTGTCCTATGTGTAAATACATCTGTCCTACTTGTATGAAAGTTTATCTTGTCCTGTGTGTAAATACATGTGTCCTACTTGTATGAAAGTTTCTCTTGTCCTGTGTGTAAATACATATGTCCTACTTGTATGAACGTTTCTCTTGTCCTGTGTGTAAATACATCTGTCCTACTTGTATGAACGTTTCTCTTGTCCTATGTGTAAATACATCTGTCCTACTTGTATGAAAGTTTATCTTGTCCTGTGTGTAAATACATGTGTCCTACTTGTATGAAAGTTTCTCTTGTCCTGTGTGTAAATACATATGTCCTACTTGTATGAACGTTTCTCTTGTCCTGTGTGTAAATACATCTGTCCTACTTGTATGAACGTTTCTCTTGTCCTGTGTGTAAATACATCTGTCCTACTTGTATGAACGTTTCTCTTGTCCTGTGTGTAAATACATGTGTCCTACTTGTATGAACGTTTATCTTGTCCTGTGTGTAAATACATGTGTCCTACTTGTATGAACGTTTCTCTTGTCCTGTGTGTAAATACATGTGTCCTACTTGTATGAACGTTTCTCTTGTCCTATGTGTAAATACATCTGTCCTACTTGTATGAAAGTTTCTCTGGTCCTATGTGTAAATACATGTGTCCTACTTGTATGAAAGTTTCTCTTGTCCTGTGTGTAAATACATGTGTCCTACTTGTATGAACGTTTTTCTTGTCCTATGTGTAAATACATGTGTCCTACTTGTATGAACGTTTCTCTTGTCCTATGTGTAAATACATGTGTCCTACTTGTATGAAAGTTTCTCTTGTCCTGTGTGTAAATACATGTGTCCTACTTGTATGAACGTTTCTCTTGTCCTATGTGTAAATACATGTGTCCTACTTGTATGAAGGTTTCTCTTGTCCTATGTGTAAATACATCTGTCCTACTTGTATGAATGTGTATCTGGTACTATGTGTAAATACATGTGTCCTACTTGTATGAAAGTGTATCTGGTACTATGTGTAAATACATGTGTCCTACTTGTATGAAAGTGTATCTGGTACTATGTGTAAATACATGTGTCCTACTTGTATGAAAGTGTATCTGGTACTATGTGTAAATACATGTGTCCTACTTGTATGAACGTTTCTCTTGTACTATATGTAAATACATGTGTCCTACTTGTATGAAAGTGTATCTGGTACTATGTGTAAATACATGTGTCCTACTTGTATGAAAGTGTATCTGGTACTATGTGTAAATACATGTGTCCTACTTGTATGAACGTTTCTCTTGTCCTATGTGTAAATACATGTGTCCTACTTGTATGAACATTTCTCTTGTCCTATGTGTAAATACATGTGTCCTACTTGTATAAAAGTTTCTCTTGTCCTATGTGTAAATACATGTGTCCTACTTGTATGAAAGTTTCTCTTGTCCTATGTGTAAATACATGTGTCCTACTTGTATGAACGTTTCTCTTGTCCTATGTGTAAATACATCTGTCCTACTTGTATAAAAGTTTATCTTGTCCTGTGTGTAAATACATGTGTCCTACTTGTATGAACGTTTCTCTTGTCCTATGTGTAAATACATCTGTCCTACTTGTATGAAAGTTTCTCTTGTAATATGTGTAAATACATCTGTCCTACTTGTATGAAAGTGTCTCTTGTCCTATGTGTAATACATCTGTCCTACTTGTATGAAAGTTTCTCTTGTCCTATGTGTAAATACATGTGTCCTACTTGTATGAACGTTTCTCTTGTCCTATGTGTAAATACATGTGTCCTACTTGTATGAATTTTTCTCTTGTCCTGTGTGTAAATACATGTGTCCTACTTGTATGAATATTTCTCTTGTCCTGTGTGTAAATACATGTGTCCTACTTGTATGAACGTTTCTCTTGTCCTATATGTAAATACATTTGTCCTGTGTGTATGAACGTTTCTCTTGTCCTCTATGTAAATACATCTGGCCTACTTGTATGAACGTTTCTCTTGTACTATGTGTAAATACATGTGTCCTACTTGTATGAAAGTTTCTCTTGTATTATGTGTAAATACATGTGTCCTACTTGTATGAAAGTTTCTCTTGTACTATGTGTAAATACATGTGTCCTACTTGTATGAAAGTGTATCTGGTACTATGTGTAAATACATGTGTCCTACTTGTATGAAAGTGTCTTTTGTACTATGTGTAAATACATGTGTCCTACTTGTATGAAAGTTTCTCTTGTACTATGTGTAAATACATGTCTCCTACTTGTATGTAAGTTTATCTTGTCCATCCATCCATCATGTGCCATGCCGGTAAGCGTGGGCGGTCATGTTCTGCCATCTCAGTCGATCACCAGAGTCGTGGATCAGCTCCGTGTTTCTGTCTCGACCATGCCACAAGGCCAAGCCATCCAGGTACTTGCTTCTAGGTCTTCCCCTTGGTCTGTTCCCCTCGATCTTACCAGTTGTCACCAAATTCTCCAATCCATTTCTTCTCATAACATGCCCAAAAAATTTTGACTGTCTACGTCTAATTTCTCTAATCAATTTACGATCTTCATTTGTTTCTTGAAGGACTTGTTCATTGGTCTTTCTGGCTGTCCATGGTATTCTTTGCATTTTCCTCAGAAACCACATCTCTATAGCCATCAGATGTTTTTCAGCCTGACTGCTTATTGTCCACGCTTCACATCCATATAAAAGTACAGGTTCAATGTAGCACCTCAACACTCTTTTTCTCGTTTCAGTTGACATCTTTTTATTGGTCAATATGTTTTTCATCTTGCTAAAGGCTACTTTATCTTGTACTGTGTGTAAATACATGTATCCTACTTGTATGAAAGTGTCTCTTGTACTATGTGTAAATACATGTGTCCTACTTGTATGAAAGTGTATCTGGTACTATGTGTAAATACATGTGTCCTACTTGTATGAAGGTGTATCTGGAACTATGTGTAAATACATGTGTCCTACTTGTATGAAAGTGTCTCTTGTACTATGTGTAAATACATGTGTCCTACTTGTATGACAGTGTATCTGGTACTATGTGTAAATACATGTGTCCTACTTGTATGAAAGTGTATCTTGTACTATGTGTAAATACATGTGTCCTACTTGTATGACAGTGTATCTGGTACTATGTGTAAATACATGTGTCCTACTTGTATGAAAGTTTCTCGTGTACTATGTGTAAATACATGTGTCCTACTTGTATGAAAGTTTCTCTTGTACTATGTGTAAATACATGTGTCCTACTTGTATGAAAGTGTCTCTTGTACTATGTGTAAATACATGTGTCCTACTTGTATGACAGTGTATCTGGTACTATGTGTAAATACATGTGTCCTACTTGTATGAAAGTTTCTCTTGTACTATGTGTAAATACATGTGTCCTACTTGTATGAATGTGTCTCTTGTACTATGTGTACATACATGTGTCCTACTTGTATGCAAGTTTATCTTGTACTATGTGTAAATACATGTGTCCTACTTGTATGCAAGTTTATCTTGTACTATGTGTAAATACATGTGTCCTACTTGTATGACACTGTATCTGGTACTATGTGTAAATACATGTGTCCTACTTGTATGAAAGTGTCTCTTGTACTATGTGTAAATACATGTGTCCTACTTGTATGCAAGTTTATCTTGTACTATGTGTAAATACATGTGTCCTACTTGTATGAAAGTTTCTCTTGTACTATGTGTAAATACATGTGTCCTACTTGTATGACAGTGTATCTGGTACTATGTGTAAATACATGTGTCCTACTTGTATGAAAGTTTATCTTGTACTATGTGTAAATACATGTGTCCTACTTGTATGAAAGTTTCTCTTGTACTGTGTGTAAATACATGTGTCCTACTTGTATGAAAGTGTATCTGGTACTAAGTGTAAATACATGTGTCCTATTTGTATGAAAGTGTATCTGGGACTATGTGTAAATACATGTGTCCTACTTGTATGAAAGTTTATCTGGTATTATGTGTAAATACATGTGTCCTACTTGTATGAATGTTTATCTTGTACTATGTGTAAATACATGTGTCCTACTTGTATGAATGTTTATCTTGTACTATGTGTAAATACATGTGTCCTACTTGTATGACAGTGTATCTGGTGCTATGTGTAAATACATGTGTCCTACTTGTATGAAAGTGTATCTGGTACTATGTGTAAATACATGTGTCCTACTTGTATGAAAGTGTATCTGGTACTATGTGTAAATACATGTGTCCTACTTGTGTGACAGTGTATCTGGTACTATGTGTAAATACATGTGTCCTACTTGTATGAAAGTGTATCTGGTACTATGTGTAAATACATGTGTCCTACTTGTATGATAGTGTATCTGGTACTATGTGTAAATACATGTGTCCTACTTGTATGAAAGTGTATCTGATACTATGTGTAAATACGTGTGTCCTACTTGTATGAAAGTTTATCTTGTACTATGTTTAAATACATGTGACCTAATATTTTGATGTTGGCATCTGTGGATTAGAGGTTAATGACCGCCGTTTCACAATTCTCCGACATACCGGGTCCAGGCCTCGAAATCAGCAGGGGAGCAGATCTCCTTGCGTTGATTTTGATGCTATGCGTTTCGGCCGTACAGAAAGCAAAGGCAAACAACCTGACTTAACATTGCCTAGTGAATCACAAACAGCCAATAAACGCTTGTAAAAGATATGGAAATAAAGTGTGTTTAAGTTTGGTATACAAAATGTCTTGGTGACTTACACATCCCATAGTGCAGTGGTTCTCAACCAATGGAGAATTCCCCCCCCCCCCCCAAAGAGGGGAATTTTAGGGTTTCGGGGGGGGGGGGGGAATTAAGACCACATATTGGCAGACTCAAAATGGCTTCAGGCACAATATCATGGTTTTCTATTGAGCGTTTTGTTTGATGAAGCACAATTTTCTGGCATTCTGGTGTCGTGTATTAAGTGACAATTCTTTGCCGTTTTAACTATTTGTTTATTGTAATATGATTACTTTGGTGTGTTAATAAAATATTGTGAATATAAAAAATGCACTTTTTGAGGCTAACAATTTTGGATAGAGGAGGGGGGGGGAGGGTTCTTCATCGTTCGTTCGCTGGAAAAAGGGGGGGGGGGGGTGACATTCTAACATACGGTAAAAGGGTGCATCGGCCAAAAAAGGTTAAGAAACACTGTTCTAGTGATGTGAAAGCCCTCTTGCCATCGACTTAACTGATCAAATACCATGGGATGATTAATCGTCTTAAGCAACTTCCCGCATTTGCCATGGACTTATATATCGCCGAAATGTTGTCATTGCATTATACAAGATGTTTGTAAAGTCTCTCTACACTTTGTATATTGAACAATGTTGAAAAATTCATTCTTCCGTTGATAACACCATTCTTTTTGGAGTACAAAGAATTACTTCAGCAGACGACAGCCATTCGCTTCACGAAGGACTGTATTCTTTGATGACAGTATGCACTTCATTTTTCACATTTATAATACATACAAAGTGTAGTGAGACTTTACAAACACTCGGTAATACATGTCTGCTACCATATTAACAACTTTTGCGTCATAACTATGACTACTTCCCATTTTTCGCCATCTATTTTTGTTGACTCCAAACTTACTGTTTGTTGACATTGAATATGTTAATAATTTTATGATCTCAGTGGCTTTTCATGTTTCAAGTTCCCTTGTAATACAACACTTAAACACAAGAACAGACCGACAACACGTGCGAAAGCAATTACACAGCTTTACGAAAATTAATATAAACATTGAAACCAATTGAGTTTCCCCTCTGCGCCCAGAACCCAAACCATTAAGTGCAGTCTCACTTCCCGAAATTATATAAAGCGATCTCACTGATACACTGCATAAACAGAAAACGTGCACAAAATAAACATGGCGTTCCCTCAACGTTAGCTAACCTGTTATTAGATTTTTAAGGCGATCTTCTTACTATCGTGATCTTTAATTTGTTACATCAACACGAAATCTGACAAAAGTAAACGACTGGTTCCTCGGATCTTAAAAATCATCACAGGATATCAAAAAAAATTTAAAAAATTGAGTAAACCAATTTAAAATACGTTATGTAAACACCTGAAGAAAATGCACATAAAAATCTAAAGATATAAAATAGAAGAACTCAATTAAAGACGGGTGATTTGTCGGTTAAATGAAGTTTCTGTTTTGGCTTCAAAAAATGATTAGCTAGTAATTAAGGGAAAATCTGTACAAGGAATAGGTTAATCAAAAAGACGATAAACGGGAGAATTAATTAGTTCTGTTCTTTGATGAAGGACAGATTATTTCAACCGTAAGTTTTTATAGACACTGCGATTTTCTTTCTTTCTTTCTTTCTTTCTTTCTTTCTTTCTTTCTTTCCTTCTTTCTTTCTTTCTTTCTTTCTTTCTTCCTTCTTCTTCTTCCTCTTCCTCCCCATCCTTCATGTTCTTCTTCTTCTTCTTCTTCTTCTTCTTCTTCTTCTTCTTCTTCTTCTTCTTCTTCTTCTTCTTCTTTGCGCCGTCTCTGTTATGCTATTAATCGTCAGGCTGTGAGCAGCATTCCGTAAAGGTGCTGTGCAATTTGATGTTTGTTGACTACTCTTCCATTCCCTTACTTCTCCACAAGCGTAGGCTGCCTGTTTTATTATTTCGCTTGATTTACAAGCCAGTATGGCCCGTTGTTTAGAGCTAGACTTGGTACATGATCGAACCTTTTCACTCACTGTCTTTCAATAACATTCATTACCAATATTGTCCTGGAGTGCTTCGTGACGTCATCGTTTCATTTTCTGTTTCTTCTTATAGTATGTAACATGATATGTAACATTTCATCTCTCTTGTTACGTTTATTCCTCTGTTACTTTTGTTGCCTAGTTCTGGCACTGATAGCATAATGATATTTGTAAAACAGTGCTGAAAATAGACTGTTTTCTGGTTAATTATATGATAATGAGGGGGGAGTTAGTGCGGTTGAAAGGAGAGTACGCTGATATTGTAATTAACGCCATGGGCTAGGGTTCGATACCTGCATTCGTCGTCCGCTAACAGAGGGAAAGACTGGTCCCCGTACATTCAGGTCTACACATTGTGAGGGTCCTGTTATATCACTGACCCATGCAAGGTACTAGCTTCGGGCTTTTTGTATGTTTTTCTGGCATACTATATTTAGGAAGATAGTGCTAACAGTATACTTTTTCTGGCCCATGTTGCATAATGATGTTGGGAAAATAGTGCTAACTTTATACTTTGTGTGACACTTGTAGCATAATATTGTTGGAAAGATGGTATTAATTACTTTTTGAGACTTATTAACACATGTTATGCTTATTAATCCAGGTTATTTAGTTTATTTAGGATCAAGACGAGTAAGAGTGATAGAGTGCTAACCTCGATAGGTAGGTATCATCTCTTAAACGATGTCATGTAATGTGAGATTGTTTATTCCGAATAATGATAAACATTATTTGTAAACATACCTATAGACCATAGATCTAACTGAAAGACAGATTTCCTGGGAAATTATGTGGTGGTTTCCCTTGGACTTCAACATCTAAGCAAGCGATTTCTAGACAAGAACTCAGAGATGTTTTTCAGCTGTCTTCTCATTGTCCACGCTTCACATTCATACATGTAAATGCATGTGTCCTAATATTGTGATGCTGGCATCTGTGGATTAGAGGTAAGTGACTGCAGTTTCAACATTCACCGACATACTGGGTACAGGGCTCGACATCAGCCGCAAGCGGTTGGGGAGCAGATCGCTTTGCGTTGATTTTCAAGCTATGCGTGTTGGCTTTTCAGAAAGCAGTGGACCTATAATTTGTCTGCTAACTATTCTTGACACTGTGGCAGAGGAGGACAATGAGAAGGGTAAACAACAAACATTAGCGA
The DNA here is from genome assembly GCA_014155875.1 of Cepaea nemoralis. Lineage (NCBI taxonomy): Eukaryota > Metazoa > Mollusca > Gastropoda > Stylommatophora > Helicidae > Cepaea > Cepaea nemoralis. Next base: position 33,541 of record JACEFZ010006781.1, read on the forward strand.
AACCCAATGCTTGGTACTTTCCTGGGACGCAGGCATTTTAGTTTGCCTTATATACGGTAAAGACATAGATTTTGATGAAGAATGACTTGCGCGATGAATTTGATTAAAGTGAAGAAGAGTTGCACAATTCGCCGACCACACTCTCTCGCCTGAGTCCATCTGAATTCGGTGGCAAAGCAAGTCAAGACGACTGGGGACGAATACGGATGCAGTAGATGACCAGGGCGCTCTTAGTGTCTTGCGTGCAAATTATATTCTACAGCGCTTTGCAGGTAAACGCCGTCTTTCCCGTTGAATCATCAATGATTTCTTCCGCGCAGTCTGTCGAATGCTGGATTCGCATGCTGGGTGGGCATACTCTAGTTCACCGATTGGTCACGATGGACTGTGGAGCACATTCTTTGATGACAGCATGCACTTCATTTTTCACATTTATAATACATACAAAGTGCAGTGAGACTTTACAAACATTAGGTAATACATGTCTGCTACCATATTAACAACTTTTGCGTCATAACTATGACTACTTCCCATTTTTCGCCACCCATTTTTGTTGGCTCCAAGCTTACTATTTTTTTTTGTTGGCATTGAATATGTTAATATTTTTATGATCTCAGTGGCTTTTCATGTTTCAAGTTCCCTTGTAATACAATTCTAAATCACAAGAACACGACCGACAACACGTGCGAAAGCAATTACACAGCCTTACGAAAATTAATATAAACATTGAAACAAATTGAGTTTCCCCTCTGCTCCCAGAACCCAAACCATTAAGTGCAGTCTCACTTCCCGAAATTATATAAAGCGATCTCACTGATACACTGCATAAACAGAAAACGTGCACAAAATAAACATGGCGTTTCCTCAACGTTAGCTAACTTGTTCACATAATTTTTAACGCGATCTTCTTACCATCGTGATCTCTAATTTGTTACATCAACACAAAATCTGATAAAAGTAAACGACTGGCTCCTCGGCTTTTAAAAATCATCACAGGATATCCGCACACGCACAAAAATGTGTAAACGATTATAAAATACGTTATGTAAACACCAGAAGAAATGCACATAGAAATCTGAAGGTATAAAATAGTAGAAATCAATTAAAGACGGGTGATTTATCGGTTAAATGAAGTTTCTGTTTTGGCTTTAAAAAATGATTAGCTGGCAATTAAAGAAAAAACTGTAGAAGGAATCAGTTAATCAAAAAGACGATAAATGGGAGAATTAATTAGTGCTGTTCTTTGATGAAGGACAGATTATTTCAGCCGTAAGTTTGTATCGAAACTGCGATATTTTTTCTTTCTTTCTTTCTTTCTTTCTTTCTTTCTTTCTTTCTTTCTTTCTTTCTTTCTTTTCTTTCTTTCTTTCTTTCTTTCTTCCTTCTTCTTCTTCTTCTTCTTCTTCTTCTTCTTCTTCTTCTTCTTCTTCTTCTTCTTCTTCTTCTTCTTCTCATTCTTTCTACTGCTTCTTCTTCCTCTTCTCCGTCTTCCTCTTCTTTTTCTTCATCTCTCATTCCACCTCCTCCTCCTCCTCCTCCATGTATGAAATTAGCAATGAAGATATCTCTTCTTCTTCTTCTTCTTCTTCTTCTTCTTCTTCTTCTTCTTCTTCTTCTTCTTCTTCTTTGCGCCATCTCTGTTATGCTATTAATCGTCAGGCTGTGAGCAGCATTCCGTAAAGGTGCTGTGCAACTTGATGTTTGTTGACTCTTCCATTCTCTTACTTCTCCACAAGCGTAGGCTGCCTGTTTTATTATTTCGCTTGATTTACAAGCCAGTGTGGCCCGTTGTTTAGAGCTAGACTTGGTACATGATCGAACTTTTTCACTCACTGTCTTTCAATAACATTCATTACCAATATTGTCCTGGAATGCTTCGTGACGTCATAGTTTCATTTTCTGTTTCTTCTTATAGTATGTAACATGATATGTAACATTTCATCTCTCTTGTTACGTGTATTCCTCTGTTACTTTTGTTGCGTAGTTCTGGGACTGATAGCATAAAGCTATTTGTAAAACTGTGCTGAAAATATACTTTTTTCTGGTTAATTGTATGATAATGAGGGGGGTTGTTAGTGCGGTTGAAAGGAGGGTGCGCTGATAATGTAATTAACGCCATGGGCTAGGGTTCGATACCTGCATTCGTCGTCCGCTAACAGAGGGAAAGACTGGTCCCCGTACATTCAGGTCTACACATTGTGAGGTTCCAGTTATATCACTGACCCATGCAAGGTACTAACTTCGGGCTTTTTGTATGTTTTTCTGGCATACTATATTTAGGAAGATAGTGCTAACAGTGTACTTTTTCTGGCACTTGTAGGATAATGATGTTGGGAAAATAGTGCTAACAATATACGTTTTCTTGCACTTTTTGCATAATGGTATTGGGAAAATAGTGCTAACAATATACTATTTCTGGCACTTGTAGCATAAATATGTTGAGAAGATGGTTCTGACAGTATACTTGTGCAAGCACTTTTAACATAATGATGTTGGGAAGATGGTGCTAACAGCATACGTTTTCGTGGCACTTGTAGCATAATTATGTTGGGAAGATTGTCCTAACAGTATACTTTTTCTAGCACTTGTGGATTAATGATGTTGGGATGATAGTGTTAACTTTATACATTGTCTGACACTTGTAGCATAATATTGTTGGAAAGACGGTATTAATGACTTTTTGAGACTTATTAACACATATTATGCTTATTATTCCAGGTTATTATGTTTACTTAGGATCAAGGACGAGTAAGAGTGATGGAGTGCTAACCTCGATAGGCAGGTATCATCGCTCAAAAGATGTAATGTAATGTGAGATTGTTTATTCCGAATACTGATAAACATTATTTGTAAACGTACCTATAGACCGTAGATCTAGCTGAAAGACAGATTTCCTGGGAAATTATGTCGTGGTTTCCCTTGGACATCAACATCTAAGCAAGCGATTTCTAGATTAGAACTCACATGTTTTTCAGCTTGTCTGCTCATTGTCCACGCTTCACATTCATACATGTAAATGCATGTGTCCTAAGATTGTGATGCTGGCATCTGTGGATTAGAGGTTAGTGATTGCAGTTTCCGGTACAAATGGCGACGAAGTGACGCGTTTATTCTTCGGGGAGACGCTGTTTAGTGTTTTCCTATGGATTATATGATGTTATTTCGTATTCGTTTATTGGAAGTGTTCAAAAGAAGCCACGGAAGGCAGGTGGTGGATGAAATTTTGAGGGCAGCCGACAGATATGTGTGTTGGTTATGGTCTCAAGTTTCGCGACGGCAGGCAGAGGATCTCTTTCGTGAGACAATGGTTGCGCCAACCAGACCAGTACTGTTACTGCCATAGAGGAAAGCACCGGCAAACTACCTCTTTAAAAATGACTAGTACATTATGATTCGCCGAAAGACTGATCGTCGCAAGACAAGGACAGAGACATTAAAATTAGCAACATGGAACGTTAGGACGTTAAACGACGACAAAAAATTAGAGAACATAAAACAAGAAATAGAAAGAGAAAAAAATTAATATTTTAGGGATGTGCGAAACGAGATGGACTGGAGCAGGCATCACGATAGATGAAGATTTTAAGATTATTTATTCTGGAGGTGAAGATCGACAAAGGGGAGTGGCAATTATTTTGGACCGGAAAACATCAAAATCTGTTCAAGGATATTGGGCCGTGTTGGACAGAGTTCTACTAGTTAAATTGAGTGGCAAACCTTTTAGCATAAATGTTATTCAAGTATATGCCCCAACAGGAGAATCCAGTGAAGATAGTGTAGAGGAATTTTATAATGATATAGAGCAGAGGTTCCCAAACCACGGCCCGCGGGCCACTTGTGGCCCGCCAGCTGTCAGAAAGTGGCACGCGAGGCCTCGTTATATATTTAATAATTTCAAAAATGCACTCGGTTCGCCCCGTCAGCGTTTCGCAACGAAACGTTATGAAGTTCCCAAATCTCAGCCTTGTCGACCAACCAGATTGCCCAATGCGCCATGTTGTCGTCTGTTACAACTGTTTAGCAGAGTCGGTAGTATTGTGTTAAAATTAGATTTTTTCACATAAACATTTTCCGTTGAAGCCTATAAATATGAGTGTGTAAAATTTAAAATCAAACAATGGTAAAGCGAAAATGTGAAGACGTTGCTTGTCGTGAATTCTTTGGAAGACTTTGGACACGAAAGATTTATGCCAAGACATTGATAAACGGGCATCTGGACTTTAAGTAACTGACTATGAAGAACCGTTACAGTTGTAAATTAATTATATTAATAGCGATTTTCGAAACTGATTTAAAATTTATTGTTAAATAAACTTTTGAGTTTAAACCAAAAAATACCACAGTGTAGTACTGACACTGACTGCCTTTAAAGTATTAGAATGTTGTTGACGAAAGTTAAGAAAGGTAGAAATAATATTGCACGACTTTTATAATTTTATAACCTTGTGGCCCGCTTAACTACCGAAAATAGTAGATATGGCCCTCTGCTTGAAAAGCTTGGGAACCACTGATATAGAGTTTGCCTTACATAAATGTAAAAATTCAGAAATAAACATCATAATAGGGGACTTCAATCAAAAGTAGGAAATCACGGTGATAGAAACACAGTGGGAAACTATGGTTTAGGAGAGAGAAATGAAAGAGGATACAGACTCGTAGAGTGGGCAAAAGAACAGGAAATGATTGCAGGAAACACTTGGTTTAAGCAACACCCTAGGAGATTATGGACATGGAGGAGTCCTGATAGCAGGATCAGAAACCAGATTGACTACATTCTGATTAGCAGAAGATTTAGAAACGCACTAACAATAGCAAAAACAGTTCCCAGTGCTGATTGTTAAAGTGACCACAGACTACTTACAGGAACACTGAGGATAAAGTTGAAGAAAGTCAATTATATAACAGGAAACACTAAGTATGATTTGTGAACATTGAGTAATGACAAGTAAATACAAAACAAATTCAACATAGAAGTACAGAACAGATTTGATATATTGTCCGATCTAGAGATATTATTCCAGGATGTGGATGATCAATGGGAAATGTTGAATAATTCAATCAGTTTGGCTGCAGAAACAACTATTCCAAAATTAAAGAAGATGGGTCGTAAGAAATGGATGACAGAAGAAATTTTACACCTAATGGAAACAAGAAGACTTTAAAAAAAAATCTGCCAAATATTAAGAGATTCACAGACAAGTCAGAATATTATGTAAGAAGGCAAAAGAAGCATGACTTGAGGAAAAGTGCTTAGACATTGAAAAACAACACAACAGTCAAAATACCAAAAGAATTCAGGAATTTACTAATAAAAGAACAAGTACATCAACAGGCTGTCTAAAAACTAAAGATGGCAAAACCATAATAGAAAAAGATCAGATTCAACATGTACGGACAGATTATGTGAATAACCTTTATAATGATAACAGAGAGGAACAGTATGATATTAGATTTAATAATGAAGGACCACCAATTTTGAAGATGGAGGTTCGAAATGTTCTTAAGCATATGAAAGCTGGCAAGGCCCCCGGTGCAGATAACATCACAACAGAAATGATTAAAGCTTTAGAAGAATTTGGATTAGAGCAAGTCACCAGACTGCTGAACACATTATATGATACTGGAGATATGCCTCCTGAATTATGTAACTCTGTATTTATTGCAATCCCAAAGAAATCAGGAGCCTCGGAATGTGATCAACATAGAACAATTAGTATAATGAGTCACATCACAAAGATTTTGCTACGAATTATCATGCAAATAGTGAGGAAGAAAATACAAGCCTGAAATAGGGGAAGAAAATTGTGGGTTTGTAGAAGGAAAGGGTACAGTAAATGTTGTGTATATGCTGCGAACAGATATTGAACGGTTGGGGGGGGGGCAGATCGTCCATGCGTTGATTTTCATGCTATGCGTGTTGGCTTTCCAGAAAGCAATGGACCTATAATTTGTCTGCAAACCATTCTTGACACTGTTACATAGGAGGACAATGAGAAGGGTAAACAACAAACATTAGCGAAACCCAATGCTTGGTACTTTCCTGGGACGCAGGCATTTTAGTTTGCCTTATATAAGGTAAAGACATAGATTATTAACGAAGAACAACTTGCGCGATGAATTGGATTAATGTGAAGAAGAGTTGCACAATTCGCCGACCACACTCTCTCGCATAAGTCCATCTGAATCCGGTGGCAAAGCAAGTCAAGACGACTGGAGACGAATATGGATGCAGTGGATGACCAGGGCGCTCTTTGTGTCTTGCCCACTCATTATATTCTAAAGCGATTTGCAGGTAAACGCCGTCTTTCCCGTTGAATCATCAACGATTTCTTTCGTGCAGTCTGTCGAATCCTGTCTTCATATGCTGGGTAGGCATACTCTAGTTCACTGATTGGTTTGACGCCGAATCGGTTACCATCGCCTGGTTTTGCCGGACGTTCACAGCCGGTGCCCCAGGGGTGGTTGTTGTTTGTCCATCACTAATGATGATGACCATTCAGTTCATCCAGTTGGGTTGAAAGTATGGAGCCATGAGTTCTAAGATGGCTGATGAGGCCTATTTTGGCTCGAAATGTTCTTTTACAATGTGGGTAAAGAATGCTTGACCTTCCAGGAGGAGGATCTCCTGCAGTGGTTTTTCTTTCCAGCCTTTTCTTCACAGCTCTTGCAGTCCTGTTTGCTTCACAAGTGACTGCACCCTTGCGTAATGATGTACGCCACGAATTTCGGTCTTTGGCAGCAGTCTCCCAAGTGTCATGATGAATTCCAAAAACTTTTAGATGCGATCTTCAGAGTGTCTTTAAAGCGCTTCCTCTGGCCGCCCTGGGATCGTTCATCACAACGCAACTTGCCGTTAAAAAATATCGTTTAGGGAGCCTGTAATCTGGCATGCGAGTCAAGTGACCAGCCCAGCAATCTGATTCTTCATTAGTAGTGTGTGGATACTGGGCATGGATGCTCTTTCTAGGAGTTCAGTGTCTGGGATCTTGTCTTGCCATTGATTCTTCATTAGCTTCCTAAGGCATACTGTGTGGAAGTCACCACCCAGGGGTGGTAAAGACATAACAGCATACATGTCAATCGTTTTCAATATCTAGGCTACACAGTGACATCTGACGGAAGGTGAGACACGATATAAAGAAAAGAATCGCCATATCCCGATATCCTTTACAGAAAAACGAACACACACAAAAAAAACTTTGCAAAAAACAAAAAAGAAGAATAAATTCATGTATTGTAAATACAAGTTTCATGTGCCATGACGATAAGCGTGGACGGTCATCTTTCGCCATCTCACGCGATCGCCGGTGTAGTGGATTAGCTCTGTGTTTTTGTTTCGATTATGCTATAAGGCAAGCCATCCTGGTATTCACACACAAAAAAGCAATAAATTAAAAGGTTTAGCCGCCTCACAAGAATGCCCTAATGCCATTTACCACAAAGAGCCACGTTGAAGTAATATGATGAAACTTATCAACAGAAACATTACATAAAAGAACCACCTAAGAGAAATGAAATACAATCTACACAGCGCACTGGAAAGAGCGCTTAAAAGATCTCTACAGCTCACCCAACACTACATTGAGGTAAAAAGAGGAAGAAGCAGAAGAGCTCCTGTATCCATTTAGCATAAAACAGGTACCAGAAATGTCGATAAAGGCGGCCGATCGATATTGGCCGCATCGCCAATCAAGTGTTGATCGGTCTAAAAGTATGGTACCACCATCATATACCCAATACGCCATATGGCGTAACACAAGAGCCGCCAATTACTTTACTTACTACAAGGCAGCGTACTTACCCAAGCAAAGTGAAAGGTTGTTAAAGGCACAGAACGTAGTTCATAATCAAACGGATGCAGCCATCGGGGAAAACAAGAGGAAACTACCACATATTCTGCTTGAAGATAATATCACGATTGCCGTAGATAAAACAAAGATCTGACTAGGGTGTTTGTCCATCAAGAATGATGATGACCATTGATTTCATACAGTGAGGTTGAAGTTGGATGGAGAATCACTTGCGCGATGAACTGGATTAAAGTGAGGAAAAGTTGCGAAATTAATCGACCACACTCTCTCGTCAGAGTGCATCTGAATTCAGTGGCAAGACAAGTCAAGACGACTGGAGACGAATACTGGTGCAGTGAATGACTAGGGCGCTCTACGTGCCTTGCCGTGCTCATTACATCCCACAACGCTTTGCACGTAGACACCGCCTTGCCCGTTCAATCATCAATGATGTCTTCCCCGCAGTCTGCCGAATCTGGTCTTCACATGCTGGGTCGGCATACCCTAGTTCACCGATTGGTTTGACGCCGAATCGCTTACCCTCGCCTTGTTGTACACAGCCGTTGCCCGGGGGTGGCTGCTGTCGCATGCTGACAGCTACCAGGAGTTACAGGCGAGATCTGACTGTGAGACCCCCGACTCCGTATTAACTTTGCTAACCTTGCAGGAGGAGAAGAACATCTATCGCAGCTTTCGAGGAGAGCGTTGTTCCGCACAGGTTTGAAAAAATTATGGTGATGATGATGAGAGAAACGTACGGGCGGCTAGGTAGATGGGTGCTTAGTTTGGTATACTATACTATACTATACTATACTATACTATACTATACTATACTATACTATACTATACTATACTGTACTGTACTATACTATACTATACTATACTATACTATACTATACTATACTATACTATACTATACTATACTGTACTATACTATACTATACTATACTTGACACATAGAACACTTAACTGTTTGAATCCTCAGATTACAATTGATGTTGTCCGTCCATATATGTGATGTGAATAAACTGCCACACTGTTCTCAATTTTAAGAAATCAAGACACAGAACTCAATTTTTTACACGATCGTTAAGATACTTGATTTATGTGCCCTTATTCTTTGTTCGAGAGCCGCGTTAGCGAAGTGGTTAGCACACATGTCTGCCGCCCCGGTGATCAGAGGTTCGAGTTTCCCTTGAGGCTTGATATCTTTGTTAGGTGGCCTGGGCTGTCAGGGCGACTCACTTTAAACGGATTCAAGAAAATATCGCGAGAAGTTAAGGCGGCCGGCTGGTTTACTGGTTTTAATCATTTGAGATTACCAACATATACTCATTTCGTTAAATAAATTGGTTTTTTTTTTTTTTAGTTGTATATCCTTTACAGGACGTTGCGGTCAACACCAGCATTTTTTACTGTTGTGATCTCTTGCAAGTTTAAGTTCAGTAGTTTGCCATTGCTTTCTGAACGACCAGCACCCATACCATTTCGTAAAAATCCAACGCAAAGCGGTCTGCTGCCAAATCAAGCCCAGCTGTGTTTCGAACGCTGTTATACAGGATCACGAACCGCGTCCGTAAACCTTCGCCACTGAGCGGGCACTCAATTCGTAGCATGCCATAAAATACCTTGCACCTGGACTTATTCTTGTTTCCTTGTTATTATTATTCTAGTTTGTTTTCGTCTGTTTCTGTCAGATCCTGCACTGTTATTATGTCTTTCTATATTAACAATCTTCAGCGCTCTATAACATCTTTGAAAAAATATCGCAAGATGAAAATAAAATTGCTTGAAAGGCGCGAGAATGTCATCTGCGCAACATAAAATAGAAACAGTGTATTTTGCATAAATATCCTTTATCTGATGTAACAATAGATACTATGTACCCTTGCTGTAACCCAGAGTTGTTAAACGTAACTGGTATAAATCTAATGCAGTACGTCATCAAAGCAATGAGGAGCAGAAGCAGCAGCAGCAGAAGCAGCAAATAAAGATGAAGCTGTAGAAGGATGACGACAAGAAGTCGTGAATATTCTAATTCAAGACTGCTCAGTACGACTTACCTGAAGGGGCTTCTCATATTTGAGGCCTGAAATACCTGCCACTTGGAGTAGATTATGTATATTAAGAGTCACATGCGCTTGACATTCGTAGATTTCCTTTACAAAATGTAATCTATTGTCTTGGTTTAATTCTTTGCAGATTGAAATCCAAGCAACGACTGAAATAAATTATTTTTGGGTGACATTTTAGACATGTCTGCCACAGTGGACCTTCCAGCTCTGACAATCGAGACACCCGTAGCTCATCTCGGCTCTCCTAGAACGCCTATGAAGGCCATGTCTGGAAGCTCACAAGGGACCCAAGCTCTAGATATCAGACCTGTTTGTCCGGCGTTAAGTTTTGTCATGAAACCTCGAAATGGTAAGAACATTTGCTACTCAACTTTGAGGGCTGGGCTCCATGCCAGTGAGTATCATGCACCCCCAGAGCTGGTCAGCTCACTACATGACCCAGGGTGTTTTCATGACGAAACAGTTGTGTCCTCTTCCGTAATGGCCAAGCTTCTTATCGGCGAAGACGACACAGAGACTAAGGAATACTCGAAACTACTTCAACCTTTGGATGAACAAACACCTGAGTTGGCCGAGGAAGAATGTTCTCCAGTCAAGTGCGGTGTTCTGAAGGATGATTCTAGAACATTTGCTGTAAGCTCAAGCCTGTTGATTCAACATTTACCTAAAAGTTCAGCATTTACTCATGGCTCTACAAAGAACGGTAACGCTTGTTCTCCGGTCGAAACAGGAGATAACCGCGCGAATAATTGTCTCCATGACAATGAGAATATTCTCTCGACGGTTATTGAGGATGATGACGGAGAATTGTCAGATAAAGACGATGATGAGATTGAATGTGGAGAGTGCAGTAAAATATTTTATAATATTCAATCATACATGGACCACACTTGCTGTAGACTTCCCGAGGCACCAAAGACAACAGTTGTAGATAATGTCCCACAAGTTCACCCTGCAATGGGCAGATTCACCGATGGATTGTCCACTAATGACTCTGTCAGATTTCTCGGCAAGATTATTTTTACTCCGAGCGGGTCAGCATACGTTATAGAAGACATGACCATAGACAGAAACATGTTAGCACAGCTTGAAAACTCCATTAGTCGTGTTGATCATGGGTCCGTTGGCGTTACTGATTCTTGCGTGCCTCAACTGTCCAGTGTGATCTTCTTTCCAAAGATGAACTCGTCACTGATAACTTTACCAAACCAGAATACACCGCATCAGTTAGAACGCTCAGTTTTTAATAACCCCTTTTATGGTTATCATGTCTTTGATATCGGAACTGTTGGGACTAAAGACATTCTGCAGTTATTGTTGTCGGCTCAGGTTCGCCAGCAAGTCCCTCAACCAGTTGTCATGTGTTTTATATGTAGACTGATCTTCCATGAAACAGAATCCTTTTTACGTCATGCTAAATGTGATCATTCTGTTGACGTTACTGAAGATAAACGATCACTGCTGGTTCGTTTTAATAATTCTGTTGTATGTCATGCGGGAGGCAGCGACAAGCGACCACAGTTCTCCGTGTTATTTCCAATGGAGGATTTGTGTGTAGAGCCTCGTGCTCGGGATAGTTTTTCAAAATCGTGCCGCAGAAAGTTGGCGGACTTCGTTACCAACAGACGATCCTCTGATTGTGAAAGAAGATTGTCCTTTAGTGACAGCAGGGGACATTCTTTCACGTCAACAAATAACATCTCCAGGGCTTTGGATGACAGCATGCTCCAAGTAAATTTTACTCCGGATGGTGGGTGGAAATCAGACTTAGGTTCGGCTAACCCATCTCACCCATCGTTTGCTGCTGAACACACAACTACCAAGGAGAACTGTCCACGAATGTCTTCACCCGCTCCGTCCGTTATGACAGGTTGGTATGCATTACCTTCTGCTGTTACTCCTGAAAACTTAACGTCTGCAGATTCCTGTGCCGCTTCAGGAACCGACAATTCTCCCACAGTTACACAAACCGCCTTGACATGTTGCACGTTGTCACTTCCTGTAACGAGAGCACCTGTCACCGCATCAAGTATCTGTTCATTGGCATTGTCATCTTTATCTTCAACTCATTCTGCCACTGTGAATAATCAAATAGATGACCCGTTTTCAACAAATACAGTGTTCTCTACTTTAAGTTGTCTCCACTTGCCTGGTTTCTCTTGTACATGCGAGCAGACATGCCAGGAAAGAATTGACGCCGAAGAAGGTCCACACTATGACATTGCTTTAGATTCTGCTCTGTATCTGGGGCATAGCTCAGCTCTCACTCACACCAGAAACTCTTGCAAGACTCTGAAGTGCCCAAAGTGCAACTGGCATTACAAGTATCAAGAGACCCTGGACATCCACATGAAGGAGAAGCATCCAGACAACGATGCTCAGTGCGTCTATTGCTTAAATAATCAAAGTCACCCTAGACTGACTAGAGGCGAGTCATACGCGTGTGGGTACAAACCCTACAGATGCGAAGTCTGTAACTACTCCACCACCACCAAAGGTAACCTCAGCATTCATATGCAGTCAGATAAGCACATCAACAACATGCAAGATCTGGTCTCCAGCAGTTCTGGGTGTCAAATACTTTCTCAACACCCCCACACTAACCATTCCCCGTCAGTGACATCAACTGTTAGTTTGCACAACAGCATCATGTCTTCATCTGCAAACGAGACGCAGCCAAAGAGCCTCAAACAGAAGCAATCTTTCAGGTGTGATATATGCAACTACGAGACTTCACTGGGCCGAAACCTGCGTATACACATGACTAGCGAGAAACATACTCACAATTTGTTTGTTTTGAGTCAGGGCATCAGCCACCTAACCCATGATGCAAATCTCAGCCAGGTGAATAATCTACTGGCCAACAGTAATCACGAACAGCCCGGGCAATTATCAGCATTTCACCATCTTCCAAATCCTTTGTTTCATAATGGCAGCTCAAACTTTATAGAATCAGTTTCGTCTGGTTGTTCTCTTCTCACCCATCAAACACTTACTTGTCCGACCCAGAAAAATGGATTGGACCCACGTAAGAGAACGTCTTCAAGGAAAGACTCAGATGTGATGTTCAAATGCTGCATCTGTAATAAATACGGCTCAGATAGGTTAGAGGATGTACACAGGCCACATCCAGTATGAGAGAACCACTTTAGACAACTTCGATTATCACATGTCATTCACCGATGGTGACTACTCCTGCAGTCTCTGCAGTTACAAAACGCATCTGAAGGCCAACTTCCATCTTCACTGCAAGACTGACAAACATCTCCACAAGCTGCAGATGTTTAATCACATCCTAGAAGGCGGACCAGGGAACGAATGGAAGCTCTCTTGCCCCGACTTCCCGTGGCAGATTTGCTGCAACCCCTGCGGATTTTATGCAAATTCAATTCATAATATGCAGCTTCATGTCAGCAACTCTGAGCACGTTGCCAGGGCCAGCATATTCAGACACCTCCAGATGTTGGAGCTATCAGCTGCAGCGCCTACTGTTGGGAACCTCCATTACTACCATTGCACATTATGTGCAGTCAGTGTGCGCACCAAGCAACAGCTGATTGCTCACTCCAGAACTCCACAACACCAAAGCCAGGAAGAACCTGGAAACCCACATCAGGGACCAAACTGTAATGTCTACCTTCTGAAGGAGATCTTAGTGGGAGAAGATGCTGATTTCCTACACGAACGTAAGTTGTTTTATTCATCATCATCATCATCATCATCATCATCATCATCATCATCATCATCATCATCATCATCATCATCATCATCAAGTGCCATGCTAGCTGGTGTAGGCGTTCATGGCTCTCCTCATATATCGGTCTGTGGTGTTCTGGACCAACTCTGCTGCTGATATCCTCCATGCCTCCGTCTCAATCCACCCAGCATCATTTCTCTTGGTCGGCCTCTGCCTCTCTTCCCCTCGATCTTTCCAGTCGTCACGATGTTCTTCAGTGCCTCTCTTCTCATCACATGACCAAAGAACGCTGCTTGTCTTTTTCTTATTGTTCTATATAATGTTCTAGTTGCATTAGCCTCTTGCAAGCAATCGTTAGTTACTTTGGCAGTTCAAGGAATTCGCAACATTCGTCTTAGGAACCACATCTCTGTTGCTTCCAACTTTGCTTATTTCATACATTAAATGAGAAAACAAAAAGTTAGGTGCATGTTCTTTACAGGACATTGCAATCGACCCTTTCATATATTGGCTGTTTGTGATGTATTCGGAAATTGTAGTTATGTTATTCGTCATTGCTTTCTGAATGGCCGATAGCTCATACCATCAAAATCCACGCAAAGTGGTCCGCTTCCTATTCGCCCGCAACTGATATCGAACCGCCCACTCGGTATATCGGGAAACAATGACAGAGCTTTCTGTTGAGTTGAGTTGAGCTGAATTGAGTTGAGTTGAGTTAAGTTGAGATCAAAACCGACATCACTGGACTCAGGATATTCCCATACGCGCTCATGCCCCTTGTTCAACGGCAAGCTAAGAGTCACACTACTAATCGTTCCCACCGCTATCTGACTGAAAGTTCTCCTGGTCTTCCCTCTCACTTTTGAGATTCTACCAGAACCCCAGCCGATTCCTTGCAATATTATTCTTTCCACATACGGGTTCTCATCTGTTCCCCCCGCATTCTTCACTTGGTTCCATAGGCAACCTTTCCCTTGTCCAAAGGTAATCTACCAACAAGAGCTTCCTGTGTGCATATACAACCAATTGTAACATATGGTCGTAAATCATGGGCGATCAGTAAATCAGAAAGAACATCACTCATTTCTTTCGGTGCAGGTCAGCATGGCAGAATGGATAAGTATGTGTGTTCTTTAACATTCGGTGTGCTGATGCCGAGGTTAAGGGGCTCAGCCCCTACCACGGACAGTTGGACTAAAATGTTGACCTGTCGTCCTTGACATTGGGATGTAAATTACAAGTACTTCTGAAGTCGGAGTGGGTTCGCCTGATGGCGAGGGACACTGTTAACAGGGAAAGCTAATCCACATGCAAAAATGCAGTCCATCACTACTGGAAGTAGTGTGTATGGACTGCGCTTGAGTTCAAAGTGAGCGAGCGCACGAATGAAAAACAGATCTATTTCAGTACTAACTAAGGCTTGCTGACGTGGTAAAGCAGTGGCCTGACGCTCGTCTACCAGTAGGCATGCAATCCATCCGCACTGGGGCGTATTCACATTTTACACATTGACTTGGGCTTATATACGGTTTCTAAGAATATCTTGAATTAAAAAGAAAAAATCCATATAAGAGCTAAATATTGAAGAGGGTTGGCTACTAAAGACGATAAAACAAACAAAACTGAAACATTTTTGTCGCTTGAAACGTCATGAAAGGTTGGAGAGAGCAATTATGGAGGGGTATATGCCCGGAAGAGAGAAAGAGGAAGGCCAAAGAAAAATGGGTGCAGGATTTGGCGGATGTTCTCCAAATGGGTGAATCGGGCGCTTATGACCGAGAGGTTTTCTGGAAGGTTGGTATTGGAACGCGGTTCTGCAAAGGGCATGCTAATGAATGAATGAATGAATTTAGTTAGTTAGTTAGTTAGTCGCAGTTCCAACTTCACAGCAACGAATGAATGAATGAATAAATAAATGAATGAATGAATGAATGAATGACCTGGGCTTCCAGTCCGACCCAGCATGAAATTTCCCTGGAAGTAAAGGCGTTCAGTCTGTGCAATTATGAGTCTAGCACAGTGTGTCCAGTGAGCCTTGGGTGCGTAGACGGGACCTTTACTTACTACTTACATCTTTATGTGTGTGCAACACACATTCCAACAGTGAATACTTTCTGTAGGCGTGCTTGCATGTGTGTGTGTGTGTGTGTGTGTGTGTGTGTGCGCGCGCGCGCAGCACATGCTACATTCCAACAGTGAATACTTTCTGTAAGTGTGCTTATGTCTCTATTTCTCTGCAACACATGCTACATTTCAACAGCGGACACTTTCTGTATTCTTACTTATGTGTCTTTAAATAATGCTACATTCCAACAGTGAATACTTTCTGTAGGCGTGCTTACAACTCTGTGTGCGTGCAACACATGCTACAATCCAACAGTGAATACTTTGTGTAGGCGTGCTTACAATTATGTGTATGTGTGCAACCCATGCTACATTCCAACAGTGAATACATTCTATACGCCTGCTTACATCACTATGTGTGTCTGTAACAAATACTACAATCCAACAGCGGACACTTTCTGTATGCTTGCTTACATCTCTATATCTGCAACAAATACGGCATTCCAACAGTGTAGATTTTCTTACATCACCATATGTCTGCAAAAAATGCTACATTCCAACAGTGAACCGTTTCTGTAGATTTTCTTACATCGCTATATGTCTGCAACAAATGCTACATTCCAACAGTGAACCGTTTCTGTAGATTTTCTTACATCGTTATGTATCTGCAACAAATGTTACATTCCAACAAATGTTACATTCCAACAAATGTTACATTCCAACAGTGAACCGTTTCTGTAGATGTGCTTACATTGCTATATGTCTGCAACAAATGCTACATTCCAACAGTAAACCGTTTCTGTAGATGTGCTTACATCTCTATATGTCTGCAAC
>JACEFZ010006781.1:60000-115000 GCA_014155875.1 Cepaea nemoralis
GGTTGTAGATTCACAGCCATTACTTGGTTCTCGCAAACGTCTTACTTCTCGTAGAGCATTCAGAATATGATGCCTGGTCCATGGCTTGTCCGCCCACCACAGAAGCCTTACCTGAAAGCCTGTTAGCCTGCTCATTTTCTTGTACATCCACATATCTAGGCATGAATATGAAACTAATATTTGCAAGCCGAGACCGCTCCAGAAACAACTAGTGTCTTCGGCCCCACCTCATCTCTCCCCCTCCCCCCTCCCCCCCCCCCGATGTGTCTTCACCTTGTCGCGGTGTGGAAGGGGGGGGGGGGGGGGGCTTGCGTGTCCCAATGACCCCAAGTGCTTTGCCGACGGAAGCACAACTACATGTCGGACAGCTCTTGGGGTAGGGGCCAGACTAAGCGAGACACAACCTTCCACTCTGCAGATAGACTGAGGATAGCAGTCAAAGTCTAAATCAGGCGCACGACGCCGCTAATTCTTGGTCCAGACACATACTCTAAGGCTCCCAGCCGAGGGATATGGTTGAACGCCTCTTAGCCAAAAACCCTCGGATGTGAGAGCCGGGCCGATACCCACCTACCGAAAAATGAAGGTGAGATGTTGAGTACGCTACATGCTTAGCTCAGATACTTGTTCGAAGGCTCTCAGCTGGGGGGTATGAGGGATCCCCGAATGAGAGGGCCTGGCCGTTTCTCGCTCACTGATGCACGGAGGTAAGGTGCTGAGCCAGCAGCACATGTAGCCTACCTTCGTGGTCGGAAAAGCTCTGACTAACTAGTCTTCCGAATGTGCTTACTTAGTGGATGTCGTCCGCAGACTGACCATTGCTGGTTTGTGCTTGAGAGACCAGTGGCAAGCGAAATGCCCAATACATGGAAGTGGGGAATTAAAGCAACCATGAGCAGGACGTGGCAACTCCTCGGGTGAGCCCAGTCTCGGAGCAATATGTGCCAGCTCTGCAATTTTGGAAGCCTCCTTGGATAGCGGAGAATGCCCATGGTCTGCCCCTGCCTTCCCTTGAGGGTTGACCGTGATGACTTTGACCGTTCTACCTTGACCAGCTGATATGTGGGCGACACCACAACAATAAGAGTCTAACGTGCCTCGAAACCCGGGGAAGGCTAACCTCATTAAGAAATGCCCGCCGAAGTCGTAAGTGCCGGCCTACGGGTGGCAAAATAAAAAATGGCACTACGCAATTACGTCCGAGTGAAATGTCTTTCGTGGTCGGAAAAGCTCTGACTAACTAGTCATCCGAATGTGCTTACTTAGTGGATGTCGTCCGCAGACTGACCATTGCTGGTTTGTGCTTGAGAGACCAGTGGCAAGCGAAATGCCCAATACATGGAAGTGGGGAATTAAAGCAACCATGAGCAGGACGTGGCAACTCCTCGGGTGAGCCCAGTCTCAGAGCAATATGTGCCAGGCTCTGCAATTATGGAAGCCTCCTTGGATAGCGGAGAATGCCCATGGTCTGCCCCTGCCTTCCCTTGAGGGTTGACCGTGATGACTTTGACCGTTCTACCTTGACCAGCTGATATGTGGGCGACACCACAACAATAAGAGTCTAACGGTGCCTCGAAACCCGGGGAAGGCTAACCTCATTAAGAAATGCCCGCCGAAGTCGTAAGTGCCGGCCTACGGGTGGCAAAATAAATAATGGCACTACGCAATTACGTCCGAGTGAAATGTCTTTCGTGGTCGGAAAAGCTCTGACTAACTAGTCTTCCGAATGTGCTTAACGTTCGGAACAGCTCTGACTAGCTAGTTTCCGATTGTCCTTCGTGCTAGGAACAGCCCTGACTACATAGTTTTCCGAATGCCCTTCGTGTCCGGAACAGCTCTGATTAGCTAGTTTTCCGAATGTCCGCGTGCCCGGAACAGCCCTGACTATATTGTCACCGGACACAACGACAAGCACATGTCCGAATCGAAAACTCGCTGAGTGGATACCGTCTGCAGACCGGCCTAGTTTGTGCGGGAACGGCCCGGGAAGAACGAAATGCCCAATATATTGAAGTAAAGAATTAAAGCAACCATGAGCAGGACGTGACGATTCCCTCGGTGAGCCCAGCACCAGGTCGCTATGTGTCGACTCTGCAACTATGGAAGCCACCCTGGATGGCGGAAAATACCATGGACTGTCCCTGCCTTCCCTTGAGGGATGGCCGTGAAGTCTTTCGACTGTTCCAACTTGACCAGCTGGGATGTGGACAGCTAACCAAACACACCGCTATCACATATGAAAAAACACTTCGGATAAACGCAAAGAAGATCTCTATCTTCCTAAGCATACTCATTGAGTCACTAAGGAAGCATGACATATGAGTTAGCAAGAAAACATCATATTCTTCTTATTCTCCTGGCACTTTCCTCTGCTTGTTATTTTTCTCCTTTCACCCTTTACCACTCATCGGGTCATAGACCCTCAACCTGTCGCCGTATGGTGAGCTGCGCTGAGGTAAACGCTCCCAAGGCAGCCAGGGGAAACTAATTAAAGACACTGAAGGTCTCACTAAAAGCTTTTGAAATTCACCACAACACTTGGGAGACTGCTGTCAAAGACCGAAATTCGTGACGTACATCATTACGCAAAAGCGTAGTCAATTGTGAAGCAAGCGGGACTGCAAGAGCTGTGAAAGACAGGCTGGACAAATAAACCACTGCATGAGATCCTCCTCCTGGAACGTCAAGCATTTTTTGCCCACTTGTCAAAGAACATTTTTAGCAAAAAGGGCCTTACCAGGTATTTTAGAACTCACGGCTCCATACGTTAAACCCCAGTAGATGAAATGAATGGTCATCATTATTCTTGATGGACAAACAACATCAATTTATGTTCCTACTTCTCATCTCTTTGTGGTATTAGGTCTTTCTCTATTTATTTTGCCATGTGGATTCCATACAACGACATTTTTACTTATACTGTTCTCAGGTTTTCTCAATGTTTGTCATGTCCAATGCCTGGGCCTTTTCTTCAATTATCATTGTAGAACCCCTTGATTCATCACATCATTGTCATGTGCCATGCCGATAAGCGTGGGTGGTCATGTTTCCCCATCTCATACGATCACCAGATCTTAGCTATCTGATGCCGATCCGTCCACGTCCTCCCTATACTATTAATTTCTGTTTCTTCTTCTCGTCTCTTTGTGATTTTAGGTCTTCCTCTATTTATTTTCATCACCTCTGTACTCGCTGGTATTTATCTAGTTCACCCCATGAGCCTCACATTTGAGATTGTGTCGTACAATCTCAGTCCATGTAATTTGCGCGGGCGCCAATTAATAAATGTTTGTAATTCACTAAAATAGATTAAACATTATTTGCATGTCCATTAGATGACGTTGTAGTCAACCCCAGCATTGATTTTCTGTCTATAATGTACCAGACAATTTAGTTCAGTAGTTTGATTAGAGAGGTCAACGTGGCCCAGGGGTTTAACGTCTCACATTTAAACTTCCTTACGCCGACGGTGGGTAGTGGGTTTATCCCTTACACCGGTCATTTGGACTTTAACCTGGACTTCTCGTTCAGAAAGCTATGGCAATCTACTGGAGGCAAACATTGCCTAGAAAGCACAACATTCTGCAAATGATATTTAACACCAGTAGCAGTTTGACATGTAAAACCAGTAGCAGTTTGACATGTAACACCAGTAGCAGTTTGACATGTAACACCAGTAGCAGTTTGACATGTAAAACCAGTAGCAGTTTGACATGTAACACCAGGGAAAGCAGAGAAGTAAATATTTGGATGGCTTGGCCAAGTGGTATGGTCGAGACAGGAACACAGAGCTGATCCACGACTCTGGTGATCGTGTGAGCTGGCGAAACATGACCGCCCACGTTTATCGGCATAACACATGGTTATGATGATGATGATGATGATGATGATGATGATGATGATGATGATGAAGGGAAAAGAAAAGAAGAAGAAGAAGAAGAAGAAGAAGAAGAAGAAGAAGAAGAAGAAGAAGAAGAAGAAGAAGAAGAAGAAGGGAGGAGGAGGAGTAGAACGGTAAAAATGGGTAAGGAGGAGAGGTGATATAGAAGGACGAATAAAAAAGAAAAATATGATGATGATGATGATGATGATGATGATGATGATGATGATGATGATGATGATATGTCTGAACAAAGAGACGAGCGAACAGACTTTATGTTCAAAGGTTAAAGAACTGGGCACGCAGGCCTATCTAACTGTCTGCCTTTCTATCACTCTCGTTCATACATTATTTCGTCCATGTGACAGTGTAGGTGACAGGAAATAATGTCAATAAAGCGACAGAACACACGCAGTTCCCGGTCAACGTCTTTAGTTTTGTTGTACACTGAAACGTGGTAGACAATGTCCGAGTCGCACCTCGCTGACAAATGTACACATGGCTGTATCACGTTAAACAGTCTAGAACAGTGGTTCTCAACCTGTTGGGACCCCCCCCCCCCCTTTTTGGGGAGGGGGGTTTCCATTTGGGGAGTGTAAAATTATGTCAAGATCGCATGAATTCAGGAACCGATTACAGCTAGTGCTCGACTTACGACCACGATCGGTTCCGACAGATCGGTCGTAACACGATTTGGTCGTAAGTTGAGTACGCTATGTGTACAGTAATGTGAAGTGATGTTATAAAAATATTTAAGTTAAATGATATCATAAATTTCTTTTATTATTGTTATAAATCATAATTTTCGATGTTCATTTTGTGCCATTTGTATCATCTCTACACCATTTTGTTTCTTATTTTTACATCGGCAGGTTTAATAAAAAACACTGCATTAACTGTACATGTACGACTGGTTTAATATTTGCAAAACATACAAAATACAGGTGTGGAAAATACTATAGAAACATTTTCCCAATCGCAAAACACATCAAATTGTCATTAACATCAAAATATATAAACATGTATGAAACATTTTATTGGCCACTGGTGCTTGGCTGCAGATCATTAATGTCGTCATTTAAGGCAGCAGTTGGGGGTACCGGAGTTGGTTTTTTCATAAACATGGTGAGCTTTGCTGAATTGTGTGTTTCTTTCTTTCATCATAAATTTCACGATACGGACGAAACACATTGTGCGCCATCCGTTCAATCCTTGCAAATCGTTCCATGTTTGGGTCCATTGCTTCTAAATGTATAAGAAGTTTAATCAGTAAAGATAAACCTTCTGATAATCTCTTAGTGGTGAACTTTCTTTCCGGCTCATCCTCTTCTTTCTTGGCTTCTCTTCTTTGTTCTTCCGCCGCTCTTTCGTCTTCCAGTTCGATTAACTCTTCATTTGTAAGTTCTCCGGATTATTTGTGTAGCAACTCTTCAACATCTTCAATTTCACACTCCAAAGAAAGGTCTTTGGCGAGTTTTACTATTTTTCCCCGAATCGTTTCAAGTTCATGTTCACTGTCAAATCAATGGAAGTCAATTGAGTGTTATTGAGTGTGACCGTGTTATTTCTTAGAAATTTATGACGCCGGCTAGCAGCATAGCATCATCATAGCGTCATGCTTCCCTTTCCTTAGTTAACGACCGCCGATGATTGCAAACAACGCCGTTCGACTGATAATTGAGGCAGAAATACATCTAAAATCTAATAATATGGCTAGTGATTGTGGTCGTAAAGTCGAATGGTCGTAAGTTGCATAGGTCGTAAGTCGATCAATACCTGTACTTGATATTATTTTTCTCTCCATAATTTACGATTCTATACTTCTCGCCCTTCTAAAATTCAATTTATGACGTAAGTAGACCCTCAAATAACGTTTTATGTAGACGTCTAGACTTGTTCTGGTAGGTCTTATGAAATTTAGATTCCAGTTTTACGTATACTGTGTAGGGGCCCCGGGGGGGGGGGGGGTGTATTTATAGGGAGGAAATACTAAAAGAGGGGGGATGAAGTTCTGAAAATATGGTGAAGGGGTGCATGGGCAAAAAAGAGTTGAGAACCACAGGTCTAGAAGGATCTGATTGCGTTGTTTATAAAACGAAACTAGGAAATATAGACGTTAAAATAGCAAAGACTCTCTTTATAAGGTGACGTAAAGGGCATATGCGTTTTTTTTTCTTTCTTCTGCATATCCTATTTACAGGACATCGCTGTCAACACCAGCATTTTACTGCGGAAGTTGATGTCCTGGCACGTTTACGTTCAGTAATTTGCCATTGCTTTTTAAACGACCGGCTCCCATACCAACACGTTAACCCAGCGCAAGGCGGTCTGCTACCATATTGGTCGCAGCTGTGTTTCGAACGCAGGTAAGCGGGCTTACGAATCGCGTCCGTAAGGCCTTGGCCACAGAGCGCCGCCATCTACGGTTTGCCAGATATTTTTATGGAGCAAATATATGGGCCAAATCAGCAGAAGAGTTCGCATACACAAATTAGCCTTAGGTAGAGGAAGATAGGTAAAGATTTGTATTTATGAGGTTTGAAATAGATACCGATTGCTTGATCAATCAATCAATCAGTCATGTGCCATGCCGGAAAGCGATTGCTTGATAGACAGAGTTAATATATGTGTTGTGTGTGACAGAATTAAAATATGTATTGTCTGCTATATAGTTAAAATATGTATTGTGTGTCATATCGTTAAAATAAATACTGAACGCATGATAGACAGAGCTAAAATATATATTGTGTGTGACATCGTCAAAATATGTATTGTCTGTGATATAGTAAAAATATGTGTTGTATGTCGCATTGATGAAATAGATGCTGAAAACCTGACAGCCAGAGTTAAAATATGTATTATGTGCGACAAAACGTTAGTTTACAGGACGTCACAGTCAACCCCAGCATGTGTTAGCTGTGTGTGATGTACTAGGCAAGTTTACGTTCAGTAGTTTGCCATTGATTTTTGAACAACCGACGCTCATATCATTCATGAAAACCAGCGCAGGCGGTCAATTTCCAAATCGCCTGCAGTTGTGTTTCGGATGCGATATGCGGGATTGCCAATCGTGTTCGTATCCACGTAGCGACAAGGTTGCCGGCTGTGTGCGACAGATCACATGAACATAGCAATCCAGTGTACCGCGGGGGGGGGTTAAAATATCAAGTGTTTATGACAGAAAATAATCCATTAGCAATTTCATTATCATCATGTGCCGTACCGTGTTAAGCGTGGGCGGTCATGTTTCGTCATCTCACACGATCACCAGAGTGGTGGATCAGCTCTGTGTTCTTGCCGCGACCATGCCACATGGCCAAGCCATCCAGATATTTACTTCTCTGCTTTCCTGTTGTTATATTCACCTCAGTCTTGTCAGTTGTCACCAAGTTCTCCAATTTATTTCTTCTCATAACGTGTCCACAATATTGTGACTGTCTACGTCTTTCTCTAATCAGGTTCCGGTTTTCATTTCTTTCTTGTAGCATTTTTTTTTTGGGGGGGGGGGGAGGGGGGGGCGGGGGGGGGGCATTAAAAGTTCATACACATTATTAACCAAAACAAGGAGACCAGGTGAAAATCAAAAGCATGCCAAGCTAGCCTTGCCATCCCAGGTTTGCGATTGTTAACTGCCGTTGTATTTTTAGAAGGTACAACTTGCACACGAGATATCCTGTTTTCCGACCTTATCCCTGAAGGCTACCCAAAAGATCAAGGGGGCCTGTGATATCATGTGATAGTACTTTGTTCTTGGAAAATTGTCCAGCCCTATCCTGGGACCGAACCCGTGATTTTCTGAGCCTGAAGCTGTAAAGGATATGCTAAAAAAAAAAAAACGGATGTCAGCATGGCCGAATGGATAGGAACGTGTGTTCTTAAACATCCGGTGTGCTGATGCCGAGGTAGGGGCTTCAACATAGTACGGTTGGACTAAATTGTTGACCTATCGTCCTTGACTTGGTTACGTTAATTACAAGTACCTCTGAATTCGGAGTGGGTTCGCCTGATGTTGGCGAGAGACACTGTTAACATGAAAATTAGTCCACACGCAAAATTCAGTCCAGCACTACTATAAGTAGCGTGTATGGACTACGCTTGAGTTCAAAGCGAGCAATCGCAAAAAAAAAAAAACAATAAGCCGTCAAATATTTGGGTCAAGTCTTGGAATGAGTCGGCTCTGCGGCGAATATGTTACGGGCGCAATTCGTAATGCCGGATATCACGTTTGAACACAACTGCGGGCCATTTGAAAGCAGGCCAACTTGCATTGGTTTCCACACAATGGTATGAGTGCCGGTAGTTCAGAAACAATGGCAAACTACTGAAAGTAAAATTGTTAAGAAACTACAAATAGCCCCATAAGATCCTGGGGTTGACAACAATGTCCTGTAAAGGATATGCATCTAACTTTAACTTTGATTGCGGGGAAAATATTTGATTATTTGACGTCTTGTTATTATTTTTGTTTGTTTGTTTGCAACATACACTATGTTGTAGGTTGTTAGTTGTTGTTGTTGTTATCGCTTGCAACTTACACGTATACTACAGGTTGTTAGTTTTTTGCAACATGCAAGTGTTTTAAGTTGTTGGTATTTTGTTGTTGCAACATACACGTATGTTGTAGGTTGTTAATTTTGTGTGTGTGTGTGTGTGTGTATGTGTGTGTGTGCATCATACACGTATGTTATAGGTTTTTTGTTGTTGTTGTTTTTTTTTTTGCAACATACACGTGTGTTATAGGTTGTTGGTGGTTTGCAATATGCACGTGTGTTATAGGTTGTTAATTGTTTTGTTTTTTTCGCAACATACACGTGTGTTGTAGCTTGTTAGTTTTTTTGCAACATCATCATATGTTATACATTGGTTGTTAGTATTTGGCAACATATACGTATGTTCTGAGGCCGAGTGTGCAGATCCCCTCGTCTAGTAATGAAAATTATAAATGACTCGACAGGGGCAATTTACAAAGGCCAGCCTTTGAGTAACGGGGCAACGAAGCGGTGCCTGGTGCTCTTTTGTCTTCAACAATGGGCGCTGAGAGGAAACTATTTTCCTCCCCTGGTTGATGACTAGGCTGACGGGATCGGTCGCGACCTAGGTCCTTTGTTTGACGGGGTCCGACACCCCCACCAAGATAAGACGGGCCCCGCTAAAGCTACCAAATTACCCGTTGATTCTCGAATACCTGAGCTATCTTAACGGCATCCCAATTTCATTGCCGCGGCCCGGTTTTATTTCATTCATCGTTACGTACCCCAACCCCCGTTTCCTCTGTTTTATCCTACAATATCTTGGTCTTTTAAACCCCCTTCTCTTGCCTGACTGACGATGGATTTCAATGAGAGGCCAGGAGTCTTTTGTACTTCCACACAATTACAGCTCCAGCTACCCGGCCACCCTTCCTTAAAATGTTATAACTGTGGTTTTGTTTTCAGTGAACGAGCCTACCCGGGGTAAAAGCAAAGACACAAGCGTATTAACCCCGTGTTAGGCCTCATTACTCTTGTAGGCTTGTGTTGTACAGAGCAGCCTGTTGGACACATCTTGTGACATGCGTTCTTTTGGGCTCTTTCAACCCTACCGACAGGATCAGTAGTTGTTCCGTGTAGCAATAATTATTGGTGTCGTCTGAGTGGCGAGAACATGTTCAGTGATCTAAATGCGTTTACACAGATTCTTTCCAGTGTCTCTGCTGAAGGTAGGGGAAATGTACTGTTTTATTGTATCTGTGCTTGACATATGTGTTCTTTTGAGTTTATTAGTCTATTTACAGTGTGTCTATATTTACTATGTTTTATTGTATCTGTGTTTGAAATATCTCCTTTCGAGTGTTCAATATTCTGTGTACAGTAAGTGTTTCTGTTGTAGTTCTGGCAAATTTACTGTTTTATTGTGTTTATGGTTTAAATGTGTGTTCTTGTCAGTAGATAATAATATTCTGGTTCCAATGATTTAGGTGACGATAGGTTGGGGGTGGGAGGGGGGTGTATTTATCCACGTTTAAACATGCGTTATTTTTAGTGTTTAATATTATTTTATATTGTATCTACGAAGCTAGGGGGCATTTTGTTTTTCGTGTTAGCTGAACTCGGGGAAAGAATGTGTTTTTGCACTCGTTCGCTGTGAACTTAAGCGTAGTCCAGACAGATTACTTCTAGTTTCTACTAATGCTGGACTGGATTTTGTGTGTGGATTAGCTTTATCTATTAACAGTGACACTCGCCATCAGGAGAACCCACTCTGAAGGTATTTGTAATTTACGTCCCCAAGTCAAGATCTGTGGAGAGCCATGAACGCCTACGCCAGCCGGCACGGCACTTGATGAAGTCAAGGACGATAGGTCAAGATTTTAGTCCGACTGTCCGGTGTAGGGGTCCTTACCTCGGCCTCAGCACATTAAATGCTTAAGAACACGCGTTCGTATCCATTCGGCCATGCTGACCCAAACAATGCGTTTATTCTATCCGTATTTTAAACGTGTTCTATTGTGTGGATTATATTCTGTTTCCAGTGTTTCTACATTAATATGGGGAACACTGTATCCATCCATGTTTTAAGCATTCGTTTTTGTCAGTGTTCTGTTCAGTGTTTCTGCTGAAGTTAGGGGACATTTGCTGCATGTTTCATTCAGTCATGGTGTCTACGTTTTAAACATGGGTTTCTTGAGCGTCTAATATACCCAGTGCATTTGCTAAAATTATGGAAGATTTATTGGTTTCATTCAATCATTGTATTCATGTATTCAATCATTGTACCCACGTATTAAACATGTGTTCTGTTTAACATTCTGTTTCCAGTGATTCTAATGAAGTTAGGAGACATTTACTGTTATCGCATCCATATTTTAAACATCTTATCAGTGGATTTTAATTATTCTGTGCTTTGGTTGACCATACAGAAGCTTACCGCTTTATTGTATCCATTTTTCAAACATGTTTTCTTTAATGAATAATATTCAGTTTCCAGTGTTTCTCCTGAAGCATAGATGATAAACTTACTGTGTGTTGCATTGCCTCTATGTATTTAGACATGTGTCCTTTTTCTGGTTGATGCTTGCTTGTGTTCTCTGGCTGTGAACTCCAGCGTGAAGTCCTGTATGTCGGATGAATACATCCTGTTGTCCAACATCAGTGTGATATCATACCGGACCTGAGGTTTGCGTGAGTATCCGTTGTCCCATGTTTGGCTTATTGGTGTGCAGACTGGTGGTTCCTCGCCATGCAGCTCTCCGACTTCTGAGGAATCATCGATCCTACTGATGTTAGCCAGGTCCCCGAAGGGACGTGTCAGCAGGTCTTGGCCAGTATAGATCCCGGCCCTGGTGCCTTGGAAACAACTCTGCGTCCCTTTCTGGTTGATGATCTATTTCATTGCAATTTCATAAAAACTGAGTTGAAGAAGTTACAGTACTAGCATGCGAATCTATTTATAGTCTATGACGTGGTGTGTTGGTGATCATGTCTCTCTACCGCCTTCTGTCTCGTGTCTTGCCAATCTTCTTATAGTCCGTGCCGTCTGGCTCTGGTGATTATGTCTGTCCACAACTTTCTGTCTCGTGTGCTGCGTATCATTTCTTCTTCTTTCGTTCGCTCAAAATATGTCTATAACTGCAATGTTGTCTCTTGTATGAATTTAACTGTCTTTTTTTTTTTATTAGTTCACTCAGTGGTCCATAGAGTTATTTTCCACTGTCGTCTTTCTAGGCCAGAAGGTTTGCCTAGATATGTTATATTTTGGGCAGTCTTGGAGTATGTGCTCTGCTGTCTGCGACGCCAATCCACATGTGCACATGGCTGATTCACCAATCTTGAATTTTATAAACATGTGTTGCGTAATCTATTGTGTCCTGTTCTGAAGCGCAGAATAATGACTTGTTCTGGTCTGTCCATAACGTGGCAGTCGTCTTGAGCAGGTTT
This sequence comes from Cepaea nemoralis, assembly GCA_014155875.1. Taxonomy (NCBI): domain Eukaryota; kingdom Metazoa; phylum Mollusca; class Gastropoda; order Stylommatophora; family Helicidae; genus Cepaea; species Cepaea nemoralis. The sequence goes on from JACEFZ010006781.1 coordinate 71,797, forward strand.
TGGTGGCTTTCTGACTGATTTGATCGTTCTTTTCTCTTGGTGGTATAGAACGGGCATATCAGGTTGTTCTTCTTTTGCTCTTTCCTTGGCCAATCGATCAGCTCTGTCGTTTCCGGGTACTCCACAGTGGGCCTTATGTTAGGGTTGCCAGACGTCCGGTAAAGAGAGGACATGTCTTCCTTTTTAGCCTTATGTCCTCTGTCCGGCAGGAAAAGCTAAAAACCTTTAAAATATCCGGCTTTTTAAATAGGGAGAGTTTATACATAGCTGAAGTATGAACAAAGGGATACTTTATACATAGTGAAGCATATCAGGTTGTTCTTCTTTTGCTCTTTCCTTGGCCAATCGATCAGCTCTGTCGTTTCCGGGTACTCCACAGTGGGCCTTATGTTAGGGTTGCCAGACGTCCGGTAAAGAGAGGACATGTCTTCCTTTTTAGCCTTATGTCCTCTGTCCGGCAGGAAAAGCTAAAAACCTTTAAAATATCCGGCTTTTTAAATAGGGAGAGTTTATACATAGCTGAAGTATGAACAAAGGGATACTTTATACATAGTGAAGCATGAATAAACGGATACTTTATACATAGTTGAAGTATGGCTGTTTAAATATCAAGAATAATTTTCCAGATTGGTATCCCCAATACAAATAATTGTGTCCCCAGGCGAGTTCAAGAATTGTTAACTTGCGTTTCTGTACATTTACTGTTTACAGGCATCCATTTTTGTTTACGTTACCGACCTACTATTTAGACAAGAATATGCGTCGCCTCAGAGAGACATGAATAGACAATTTAAACCAACAGGCTTTTGACTGACTGGCCTCATGAATTAACAAATAAACAAGGAAATGCTACGCATTTATAGTGCAGGAAAACCTGGTATATGTGAAGCAGGTTGAAAAGAGAGAGGAGAGAGATAGATAACGAAGATAGTGTGAGAGACAGAGATATGAGAAAGATGTGTTGAAAGACATTCAATCAATCAATCAGGTGCCGTCTCCGCAATGAAGGTTGGCTGCAATGGATCTCCAACACTGTCTGTCTCTCGCCCTGACTGTACATTCTGTCAGGCTGATGCTAGTCCATCTCTTGATGTTATCCTCCCACTTGTATCGTTGTCTACGTTACTTGTTCTAGTATCTGCCCATTTACTGTGATGTTCATTGATGACCTTTTATTTTCACTGCTAATTATCATAGTTTTTTGTTTTTTGGTTGTTAATATCTAAGCCACATTCTGCACTGTGCCTGTTTACTTCTTTAGTTCATAATATTTGTTTATTAAAAAGTCGCTTTCACCCAATTAATTGCTAAAGAATAAAAAAAACATGTGTCCGACAGGGAATCGAACGTCGAGAACCCACGTATCAGGCGGAGACACTTACCACTATGCTACTGAGGATACGATTTGGAATCAACAAAAATGTATAATAAACTCAGAAACTATATCACAGTATATTTTTAGAACACTCCAAAAACATGACGTGTACTCCAAATGTGTTGCTTTTACTGGTGACCATGCCAATGTGAATTTTGGAGGCATTAACAGAAGAGAAGATAGAAATGTATTCTCTCATTTGAAGGAAGCCTTGAGCAAGCTATTAGTATTAGTTGGCGTTGGATGTTCTGCTCATGTTCTACACAACTGCATCCAACACGGCGCAGATTTAATGCAGACTGACGTTGAATCTATTGTCTTGAAGACATTCAATTACTTTTCTGTATACACTGTCAGAACATAAACTTTAAAGGATTTTTGTGACTTTGTCAACATTAACTATCAGCAACTACTCTATAACGCTAAAACTAGAAGGCTCAGTTTGTTTCCAGATGTTGAGAGGCTGTTTACTGCTTTGAAAGAATTTTTTTTCTTCTGTAAACCAACCAACTGCTATGATAAAAAATTTATTGGCAGCTATTGTAATAAAATTGTAACTAAATTGTGGGTTTAATCTTGAATTATTTAAATGAAACATTCAATATGTCCTCCTTTTTGTCGTATTATGTCTTCCTTTGTCCTTCTTTTTGTCTTATTATGTCCTCCTTTTGGTGCCCACGCTATCATGGCAACCCAGATACTCTTATGTTGACTGCAAAGTTCAGAAAGTAGTGTCCTTAGTACTGGCAATTTCCCAGCTGCCTGGAGTACTGATTTTGCATCTGCGTATCATTTCTGATATTGACGTTCCTCCATGCCATGCTGTCCAACTAGTCCAGTATTTTCTCTCTTGGTCTTCCCCTTCCTCCCCTCTTCCAGTCTTCCTATTGTTATGACGAGTTCGAGCCTTCGTCTTCCCAGTATCATGGTAACTATCAACTCACGGTGAGTTGCTAGGTTCATATGCTGTTACGTAATGGGTGTTTGGTATTGTTTGCACCGGTAGCTATGAATAGATTGATTTGCTGGTTACAATGTGTGCTATTTATAGATTGACTTGCAGGTTACATCGTGTGCTATTTATAAATTGACTTGCCGATTACGACGTGTGATGTTTATAGATTGACTTTACCGGTTACAACGTGTGTTATGTATAGATTGATGTAACTGTTACGTCGTTTGCCATGTTTAGAATCACTTAGCGGTTGTCATACCGTGCAGACCTCTGGTCCATTCAAAATCTGGGCTGCTTTGATTTTTTTAAAAAAAAACACACACACACAAAATGTGGTATATTTCTCCCTGTATGGTGGGTAGTTGATCGCATGCCGAAACCTTTTCCGACAAGGACGAAGAAAACCTCGGATTACGCGTGTGCTCGATGTGTACATTAAAAATACCACGTAGTTGGAAACCGAAGGGAGCAGGCCGGATACGTCGCTGTTCAGGCACATGTTAAAAAAATCTGACAAACAGCCGATAAATGAATATTCATAGCGCGGGTGATTTTGGTATCTACATATTTCGATCCTCTTCGAAGCTATGGAGTTGGTGCACTGTACATAGGTTCTCTATTGGAAGGGGAATGTGACAGTTATATCGATGTGATTATATCGTCATCATCATGATTATCATCATCATCATCATCATCCAGTCGCTTGTCTGCACAACTATTCCCTCTTGACAGCCCTTCGAATACCCTCCCTTCCCCCTTCCCCTTCCCTTCTTCATAGATGTACGTGAGATGTCCTGCCTCTGTTGGTGTCGTGTGTAAATTATCTATCACATTTTTTAAATGCATCAACCACGTAGTCTTCATCATCTCCCGAACGCCTCCCTCATAATTATCTTTTCTAGAAAATTGAGAAAAGTGTCTGGATCCCTTTTAATTAAGCTGAGTCGACCCCACTTCCGTACGGGTCAGAAAAATTCATCATGAGTATTAACACTAGAATAGATCACATAAAAAAAGTACACAATGTGCCATGTTCGACCAAAAATGGACATTGCTGAAATTGAGAAATGTTGGCATACGCCAGATCGAGAATTTTGCCCAAAAATCAAAGTAATGTGACCACTACAAAATTAGTCTCAAACAACGTTCTGACATGAACAGCTAGTTGCATATCCCTTACAGGACTTCACAGTCAACCCCGCATTTTTTAGACTGATTTCTTGTTCAGTCGTTTACCGTTGCTTTCTGAACGAGCGGCACTCATAACATTGTGTGGGAACCAACGCAAGGCAGTCTGCTTCCAAATCGCTCACAACTGTGTTTCGAACGCTGTTTGCAAGATTATGAACTGCGCCACTGCGCCGGCATACGTTGCATAATTTGCCATATTTGACCAAATAGTGTTGTAAAACACTGTGTCATTTACTGCCAATAGATTAGTACCTTGCGTGTATGGTAGGAAAGTCTTGAGTCTATGTTATAATAGTGTTGTAATAACTGAGAAATCATAGCGAATGAACCCAAACCATGGTTTCGACAGGCTTGCTCCCTAACCACTGTGTCAGCTCGGTATTTCAGAAGCAGATAAGATCGTTCTGACACCTTCTGAGAATTGTGCCCAGTCAGCCGCAGCTGTCTGCCTACAGCCAAAGGATCTCTCAGAAACGGAGATATTCTCAGTGTTAAGAAATAGGTATGCAGATCCGTCTAGCACATTCCATGTCTTTCCTTCCATGTATTTCCTTCCATGTCTTTTCTTCCATGTATTTCTTCCATGCCTTTCCTTCCATGTCTTTTCTTTCATGTCTTTTCTTTCATGTCTTCCTTCCATTTCTTTCCTTCCACGTTTTTCCTCCATGTCTTTCCTTCCATGACTTTCCATCCATTTCTTTCCTTCTATTTATTTACTCCATGTCTTTCCTTCCAGGTTTTTCCTTCGTCTATCCTTCCACGTATCGTTCACGCCTGAATTCGGGGTCTCCGTGGCTGAGTGGTTAAGCCACCTGCCTCACACTTCTCGGTCTCCCTAATTCGGTTCACGAGAGCATTTTCTTAGAGACCCTGAGGGTCATCGCTGAAGCTACGAAGTTCGTGCTCTGTGCGATGCTTTCGGCAGGCCGCTCTGTGATAAAAGACCGAGCCAAATGGGATACAACCCGATTTAACTTGCAGACTGCAACTGCTACCACCAGTTTTGAGACTCTTCGCTGGCTGTTGAAGATGACTTGAGCAAATGTCCCGAGTGCTCTGATGTCTGTGCTTGACTCAACTTAACTCAACTACAGTACACAAGTGAGGCCTAGTCACACATACACACGCATGCGAGCGCACACACAGACACAAATACACACACACACACACACACACACACACACACACACACACACACACACACACACACACAAGGCAGACAGACACAATCACACTCTGCGGGAAATATTAGACAGCAACAAAGCAGTAGATGTTTTATGCCTGACAGTTGAGTAGATGTGTGGAGATTTGCTAATGCCAATAATAAGTTGAAAGCAAGCGATATGGCGGGGAATAAAACTGAAAACAAGGGCGACCAGACTGTTTCACTGTAATCTGAACCCTGCTCCCTCCCGTCGTGTCCATTTTTATCTCCCCCACTTCTAGCTTCCATTTCCCCACACTGTAGGCGCGCTAGCTCCCGTAGGGATTGTGCATGGAGTCTGTGACGGGGAAAGCAAAAAAGTCACTTGTATATCCTTTACAGGACGTCGCAGTTAACCCCAGCATTTTTTGGCTGTTTATTTCTTGGTAAGTTTACGTTCAGTAGTTTCCCATGGCTTTCTGAACGACCGGCACTCATACAGTTGTATGAAAAACAACGCAAGGCGGTCTGTTTCAAAATCTCCCTCAGCTGTGTTTCGAACGCGGTAGGCAGGATTACGAATTGCGCCCGTAATGCCTTCGCCACTGAGCCTGTGAACAGTCGGAAGACAGCGTTGTAAATGTTCAAGTCGTTGTAAATGTTCAAGTCGTTGTAAATGTTCAAGTCGTTGTAAATGTTCAAGTCGTTGTAAATGTTCAAGTCGTTGTAAATGTTCAAGTCGTTGTAAATGTTCAAGTCGTTGTAAATGTTCAAGTCGTTGTAAATGTTCAAGTCGTTGTAAATGTTCAAGTCGTTGTAAATGTTCAAGTCGTTGTAAATGTTCAAGTCGTTGTTAATGTTCAAGTCGTTGTAAATGTTCAAGTCGATTGTTTTGACGTCCAGATCGTATATGCACCGCAAGTCTGGCATCTATCGGGGTGAGTGTGATGTAGACAATTTTAAGCACACCGCCTTGCGTTGGTTTTCATATAAAGGTATGGGTGCCGGTCGCTCAGAAGACTGTGGCAAACTATGAGCGTAATCTGGCCAAGAAATCACGAACAGACGAAAAACGCTGTGGCTGACTACCACATGTTATACATGATAAAAAAACTAACTTCCTACCGTTCACGTACAGCTTGAACCCATATCTTCAGGTGTCTTTTGTATCAACTAACTTCCGACCGTTCACGTCCAGCTTGAACCCATATCTGCAGATGTCTTGTCTATCAACTAACTTCCGACCGTTCACGGCCAGCATGAACCTATATCTTCAGATGTCTTTTGTATCAACTAACTTCCGGCCGTTCACGTCCAGCTTGAACCCATATCTGCAGATGTCTTGTCTATCAACTAACTTCCGACCGTTCACGTCCAGCTTGAAATCATATCTGCAGATGTCTTGTCTATCAACTAACTTCCGACCGTTCACGTCCAGCTTGAACCCATATCTGCAGATGTCTTGTCTATCAACTAACTTCCGACCGTTCACGTCCAGCTTGAACCCATATCTGCAGATGTCTTGTCTATCAACTAACTTCCGACCGTTCACGTCCAGCTTGAACCCATATCTGCAGATGTCTTGTCTATCAACTAACTTCCGACCGTTCACGTCCAGCTTGAACCCATATCTTCAGATATCTTGTCTATCAACTAACTTCCGACCGTTCAAGGCCAGCTTGAACCCATATCTTCAGATGTCTTTTGTATCAACTAACTTCCGGCCGTTCACGTCCAGCTTGAACCCATATCTGCAGATGTCTTGTCTATCAACTAACTTCCGACCGTTCACGGCCAGCTTGAACCCATATCTTCAGATGTCTTTTGTATCAACTAACTTCCGGCCGTTCACGTCCAGCTTGAACCCATATCTTCTGATGTCTTGAGTATCAACAAGCAGAATATAGATGTCTGTGTGGGTTTCCTTGCGACCCTTTCCTGCAGTTAAGCGTTGTGAGGAGATTACATCTTCTGTCACGAACACGGTGATAGTAATAAACTTGAAAGCATCCGACAGTTACTTGTAGATTATGATCGCAAACTCGCAACAGTGAGTGGATAGTCTCTTTATAGGGACAATGGCGATCTTAATAACGTCATCGACCAGTATGGTCACTGCCGAGTCGGAAGGAGACAGCCTTGGCAGACTACCTTATCTATTTCATCGTCATAATCATCATATAGTGCTTTGCCGACTAGCGTGGGCGACCATGCCTCTCCACAAATTGCGACCTCTGACGACATGAATCAATTCGTGTGTTGACTTCCTTCCATGCCATGACACAAGACTGTCAAGAATATTCTCCCACTGTGATCCTGTAGTTCTCTTTCCACAAATCTTTCTGGTTGTCACAACATGTTCTAGATTTTGTCTTCTCATAACGTGGCCAACAATTATGACTGCCTCTTTCTGATGTTTGTGATCATTCGTCTTTGCGACTCAGCTTCCCTTAAAACGCCCAGATGCTCATTTTGGCTGTCCAATTAATTTTCAGCATTCTTCTTCTATGAAACCACATCTCCAAGGACCTTCTCTGAGTCTAGTAAAACATGATGCCACAACCAAGCTGAGAAATATCTAACAGCGGGGGGAATTTTCTTTCTCGGTAAAATGTTTTAACAAACGACTGAGACAGTTCTTCAAGAAACACATAAACACTGTAAATTAATTATCTAATATAGATATAGATAGTGGAGATGTTGTTTGCGTTTTATATAGAGAAGTACATGGGAAGTTTGGTGACACCAGTGAAACTGGTTATGACAAGAACAAGGGGAAGGCAGAGAGAGAAATACATGGATGGCCTGGCCTCGTGATATAAATAAGCGGGGTGGGATCAAAGATCTGGCTCTGGTGATCATGTAAGATGGTGAACCATGACCGCTCACGCTGATCTGCTTGTACACGATGGCGGCCATAGTGCTGTTCTGGACATCGGGATCCTTTGTTGTTATACAATGTATCTGATGTGTTCATTCCATCTACTTTGGTTAGTTAGCTAGTTAGTTGGGTAGGTAGGTAGGTAGGTGGCTGGCTGTGCCGATTCTCACCCCCAAGTCTCTCATTCTGGACAACGATGTGGATTCTCTCTAAGGACATTAATGGTATCAGTACGATCCATAGGCTGGCCAACTGGGGGATGCAAAGCCTGCAAATTTATCAGCTCGTTTCTATATGCGTATCCCTGGCTTATTAAAACCAGTAAATACCTTAGAAGTCGTAGAAGACTCGCCCGATGGCCAGCGAGACTCTTAAGGAAAGCTAGCCCTCATGCATAATCAGTCTTGAGCAGCCTCTAGTAGTAGTAACAACTAGTAACTGTAGCACATGTGTGGACGACGCTCTAGGTCAAAGCCAGCACGTCTTCATCATCCAGTGCCTTGCCGGCTGAGGTGGGCTATCATACCTCTCCACAAATTGCGTTCTCTGACGTCATGGATCAGTTCGTGTGTTGACCCCCTTCCGTGCCAAGACTGTCAAGTATTCTCACGCTGTCTTCCTCTATCTCTCTTTCCGCAAATCTTTTCGGTTGTCACATGTTCCAGTTTTTGTCTTCTCATAATGTGACCAAAAAACGATGACTGCCTCTTTCTGATGATAATCATGCTAGTAAGTACACATTTATGACCAAACAAATTACAATAAAATGTTTGTGAACATGCACTTCTCTTATGGCAACATACGGGTGTCAGCCATGGGCCATTTCGCTGTCACTAAAGAACATCGGGATTTGTTGAACTGAAATGTGACAGAAATTCTTAGAATATGTGAACTAAGAAAAAGAAAAATACTGACTGGTTCTCAACCGGTGGGGAATTCTCTCTCTCTCTCTCTCTCTCTCTCTCTCTCTCTCTCTCTCTCTCTCTCTCTCTCCCCCCCCCCCCCCCCCCCCCGAGGATTTTTAGAGTTTCCAGGGGGTGGGGATTAAGATTATGTCAAGATCGCGTTAATACAAGAACCGATTACTTGACACTGTTTTTCCCACCATACTTTACAGTTCTGTACTTCAAGCCCTTCTGAAATTCGCTTTATAACGTAAGTAGACCCGCAAATCACATTATATGTAGACGTCTAGACTTGATCTAGATGTGTTATTAAATTTAGCTTCCATTTTTATGTATACTGTGTTGGGGCGGGGAGATTTATTGGGAGGAAATACGAAAAGTGGAGGGGGGGGGGGGGTACGTTCTAAACATATGGTGAAGGGGTGCGTGGACCAAAAAAGGTTGAGAACCACTGGCCTACATGATCTTAACATTGAACAAAAGTGGCTTTTAAACAGCATCATATCTGGGAAAGTGAAATACGTTGGCCATATTAAACATACTGACGAATACAATTATGTACAACTGCAACGAGAACAGTGTTGAAGTGCACATAAAACCTGTACTTTTGTATGGATGTGAAACGTGGACAATGAGCAGGCAAGCTGAAAAACATCTCGTGGAGTGGAAATGTGGTCTCTGAACAAAAGGCACATAATTAAATAGACAGATAGAAAAACCAATGAGATAGTCCTGCAACGGGCAAATGAAAACCGTAAACTGATTAGAGAGATTAGACGTAGACTGTCAAGAATTGTTTTGGGACACGTTGTGAGAAGAAATAAACTAGAGAACTTTGTGGCAACTGAGAAGATTCAAAAGAAAATAACAAGGGGAAGGCAGAGAAATAAATAACTAGATAGCTTAGCCACATGACATAACCGAGGCAAAAACACGGACCTGATCCACGACTCTGGTGATCGTGTGAGTAAATATGACCGTCAAGGTTTATGGGCATGGCACGTGATGATGATGACATTAAGCGTCAGAGTAGCTTGAATAGAAATAGTGATAGAGGTTAATGTTACGTGAGGAAGAGGATGGGGTAGACCAGAACGGAGATGGACACAGGACATTGTAGACACCCTGGCTGTGAGGGTGCACAAGGGAAGAGCACTGACAAGGGATCGAAGGACACAGGACATTGTAGACACCCTGGCTGTGAGGGTGCACAAGGGAAGAGCACTGACAAGGGATCGAAGGACACAGGACATTGTAGACACCCTGGCTGTGAGGGTGCACAAGGGAAGAGCACTGACAAGGGATCGAAGGACACAGGACATTGTAGACACCATGGCTGTGAGGGTGCACAAGGGAAGAGCACTGACAAGGGATCGAAGGACACAGGACATTGTAGACACCCTGGCTGTGAGGGTGCACAAGGGAAGAGCACTGACAAGGGATCGAAGGACACAGGACATTGTAGACACCCTGGCTGTGAGGGTGCACAAGGGAAGAACACTGACAAGGGATCGAAGGACACAGGACCTTGTAGACACCCTGGCTGTGAGGGTGAACAAGGGAAGAGCACTGACAAGGGATCGAAGGACACAGGACATTGTAGACACCCTGGCTGTGAGGGTGCACAAGGAAAGAACACTGACAAGGGATCGAAGGACACAGGACATTGTAGTTAATGTTACGTGAGGAAGAGGATGGGGTAGACCAGAACGGAGATGGACACAGGACATTGTAGACACCCTGGCTGTGAGGGTGCTCAAGGGAAGAGCACTGACAAGGGATCGAAGGACACAGGACATTGTAGACACCCTGGCTGTGAGGGTGCACAAGGGAAGAGCACTGACAAGGGATCGAAGGACACAGGACATTGTAGACACCCTGGCTGTGAGGGTGCACAAGGGAAGAGCACTGACAAGGGATCGAAGGACACAGGACATTGTAGACACCATGGCTGTGAGGGTGCACAAGGGAAGAGCACTGACAAGGGATCGAAGGACACAGGACATTGTAGACACCCTGGCTGTGAGGGTGCACAAGGGAAGAGCACTGACAAGGGATCGAAGGACACAGGACATTGTAGACACCCTGGCTGTGAGGGTGCACAAGGGAAGAGCACTGACAAGGGATCGAAGGACACAGGACATTGTAGACACCCTGGCTGTGAGGGTGCACAAGGGAAGAACACTGACAAGGGATCGAAGGACACAGGACATTGTAGACACCCTGGCTGTGAGGGTGAACAAGGGAAGAGCACTGACAAGGGATCGAAGGACACAGGACATTGTAGACACCCTGGCTGTGAGGGTGCACAAGGAAAGAACACTGACAAGGGATCGAAGGACACAGGACATTGTAGACACCCTGGCTGTGAGGGTGCACAAGGGAAGAGCACTGACAAGGGATCGAAGGACACAGGACATTGTAGACACCCTGGCTGTGAGGGTCACAAGGGAAGAGAACTGACAAGGGATCGAAGGACACGGGACATTGTAGACACTCTGGCTGTGAGGGTGCACAAGGGAAGAGCACTGACAAGGGATATAAGGACACAGGACATTGTAGACACCCTGGCTGTGAGGGTGCACAAGGGAAGAGCACTGACAAGGGATATAAGGACACAGGACATTGTAGACACCCTGGCTGTGAGGGTGCACAAGGGAGGAGCACTGACAAGGGATCGAAGGACACAGGACATTGTAGACACCCTGGCTGTGAGGGTCACAAGGGAAGAGAACTGACAAGGGATCAAAGGACACAGGACATTGTAGACACCCTGGCTGTGAGGGTGCACAAGGAAGAGCACTGACAAGGGATCGAAGGACACAGGACATTGTAGACAACCCTGGCTGTGAGGGTGCACAAGGGAAGAGCACTGACAAGGGATATAAGGACACAGGACATTGTAGACACCCTGGCTGTGAGGGTGCACAAGGGAAGAGCACTGACAAGGGAAGAGCACTGACAAGGGATATAAGGACACAGGACATTGTAGACACCCTGGCTGTGAGGGTCACAAGGGAAGAGCACTGACAAGGGAAGAGCACTGACAAGGGATCGAAGGACACAGGACATTGTAGACACCCTGGCTGTGAGGGTGCACAAGGGAAGAGCACTGACAAGGGATCGAAGATCTCTTTCTCGGGCTCTGGTGACAGCCACGTTCTGCTAAGAACCTGCTAAATGTTAAAATGATGATGATGTCAATGGCGATATCAAAGAAAAAAGTGACACTAAGATGTGAAATGGAAATAGAAGTGAACACTTTAACCAAGTGGATAATTTAAAATATCTAGGCGTATTTATAATATCAGACGGAAGGTGTACAACAGAGATTAAGAGCCGAATAAGGCAAGAAAAAGCTGCATTAAAAAAAAAATGAAGTGTAATTTATGCAATAAGTCACTACCATTGATTGTAAGAAAGAGATTGCTGAAGTGCTATATAGAACTTGTTTTGCTATATGGCAGTGAATCTTGGAATGTAAATGAACAAATTAGGAAGAACTTAGAAGCAACAAGTTCCTGAGACGAATGTTGCGAATTTCTTGGATTGCCAAAGTAACTAACAACGATTTCCTGAAAAAGGCTAATGAAACTAGAACATATGGTCATGTGATGAGAAGAGAGGCATTGGGGAACATCATGACAACCGGAAAGATCGAGGGGAAGAGAAGGACAGGTAGACCAAGAGAAATTATGCTGGATGGATTGAGACGGTGGCATGGAATTGATCCAGAAAACCGAAGACCGAGATCTATGGAGAGTCATAAACCTGACCTGGCAGTTGATGATGATGATAATGATGAAACATAGGCAGGTGGTTAAGCTGCATCTATATAAGATGACCAAGCCATCCTAGTTTGTCTCATATGTGCTTTTCACGATACTGTTCGCGTAGTCCATCTCACACCAGCCCAGATAGCAGACACATTATGTAGACGAGACCACGGAAGCGAAATAAAAATTCACAAATTACTGGCCGTCTAAATAATCCCAAGTTAACTGAAGCGTGTAGAAAAGCTTCAAAACGAAATTAACAACACCGAACCTTATCCCTACCACCGAAGATTTGATTGTTAAAAATTGTAAGAAAAGCTATTTCCATATTAACATAAAATTGTTTCGTATCATGTTTGTTGACAGCTTTTGTATAGGTTTCCTATTATAGGCCGGTTCATGTTTTCTATTTTCCATGTGTGTGACTGGCTGGAATGATGGGCCGGGTAGGTCGAGCGTAAATATCAGATGTGATATGATGAATTTTGAATTTTGTTAGTTATGGTGTAGTTATTTGATACCGGTATCATTATTCGTGTTAGATATGGGACCTAGGCCTGTTTGTGTATGCCTGGTGGTTATGTTGTACGTATGTAAATATATGAGTAAATGTGTTCTTAGGTTGTATTTATGCAAACAGGCGCACAGACGAATCGGTAGACAGATATCTTGATAATTAGTTAGGTTAGATAGCTGAATGTATGGATGGTTAGATGGATAGGCAGAGAAACAGACCGATGGATAGACAGATAGATAGCTAGGTAATTAGTTAACTTAGATAGCTGAATGTATGGATGGATATACTGACGTGCGGGTACACAGATGGAAGGAGGGATGGATGAATGGTTGGATGGATAGAGAGAGGAAACAGACAAACATATAGTTAGCTAACAAGACAGACAGACAGACGGATGGATGGATAGAAAAGACAGACAGATGGATAGACAGGCAAAGCGGGCCGTCAGGCAGACACAGACTCCCTCTCATATACTCTCTTTCTCTCTCTCTCTTTCTCTCTCTCTCTCTCTCTCTCTCTCTCATACACACATATACACATACACCTTCTTTCCCAATATACACAGATACACAGACTCTCTCTTTCTGTCTGTCTGTCTGTCTGTCTCTCTCTCTCTCACTCTCTCTCTCTCTCTCATATACACAGACATACACTCTCTCAGACATGGACACACGAACATACCCTCCCCCTCTTTCTTACGTACACATACATACGCCATCTCTCACACCCAGACACACACACACTCTCTCTCTCTTTCGCTCCATCTTTCTCACATACACAGACACACACACACACTCTCTCTCTCTCTCTCTCTCTCTCTCTCTCTCTCTCTCATATACACAGACACACACTCTCTCTTTCTCGCATACTCTGTCTCTCTTACACACACACACACACACTCTCTCTCTCTCTCTCACACATGCACGCAACCTCTCTTCCCCACTCACCCATTTCTAAGGATGCAAGATGACATCACATGATGCAGTCACCTACTCTGACAATCCTCCTCTCCCAACCACAACCGCCATTCTGTATTTAGCGGGACCTAGAGGACATAAATGAGATAGGCGTGGAAGGGATGGGGGAGGGAGAGGGGGGGGGGGGGTCCGCCCAACTCCACTATCGTGTAGGGAATCACAGAACTCCATAACCTAGATAAGTCCCAGCCGAACCCGTCATGCAGACAGACAAACAGACCGGCGGGAACAAACACTCATCCCCCCAACTCCGCCGACTCTGGGTACGAGTGAGATCTTCTCAACTACCACAGGGCCCACACACACACAAAAAAAATCGATCTTCCTCGACCTGTTGCATCTCCAATTTTGTGCAAAATTCCAAATTCTCGCTTACTGTCTGCGCACAAGACTCCACAACTGTGTTCTTCCCACCCCCGCTCACCGTTTATAACCCACCCACGACCCACCCTGTCTGCATTATGGGAAATGCTGCCTGTTTTTTTTTTTTTTCCGCCAGGCTGTCTACTGCTGTTTGTGATCTGCCTTAAATACTGCGGACACGTTGTTATCAGTTGTGTATTTGTGTGTTCATATGTACATGTTTGCCTGTACAATTGGACGTTGGCCATTTTTGTGTTCCTGTGGGGACACGGCAGACAAGAGGATTAATACATTTTTGGCTTGATTACATTGTGAAAGGTTTTGGCGCCGCTTCTGTCTGTCTGTCTGTCTGTCCTGTCTGTCTGTCTGATATAAAATAAAGTTTTATCTATCTATCTATCTATCTATCTATCTATCTATCTATCTATCTATCTATCTATCTATCTATCTATCTATCTATCTATCTATCTATCTATCTATCTATCTATCTATCATCGTCCTGCGATCTATTTGGAGACGACTGTACAGTGTACACAAACGCTGAAAACTGTATTTTACTGGAGTCGTCTTTACAACAAGAATTAAATAATGTAGTTAGGTGGAGCTATTCAAACCGTATGCAAATTAATATCACTAAAACAAAATCAATGTTATTAACAACCAGACAAAGACTTCAAACTCTAAGCTCACACACATCACTTCAACTTCACATCGATAACATGCCAGTAGAAAGTGTAATTGAGCACAAAACATTAGGCCTAATCATTGATAGAAACCTAACCTTTAATTCCCACGTTCAAGCGCTCATTAAACAAACAGCGAAAAAAGTCTACCAACACGCCAAAATTAAAAATTTCCTTGATGAGGACACAAGGAAACTATTCTATACTTCTCATATTCAGACACACTTTGACTACTGCTCTACAATCTGGGACGGTTGTTCTAATTCAAAACACCAAGCGACTTTACTCACTCCAGAAACGGGCCATGAGTCTAATTTATAGCAAACATTCATCTGACAATCCCAGCCTGTATAAACGCCTTCAGTTGCTACCACTCCGCAAACGCCTGCTTTTCAATAAAGCTAAACTAATTCACAAATCTTGCATCGGAATGCCCCAAATTACCTTTGGCCATTGTTTAAATATAATGCTAGACACAGTAAACGTTTAAATATATACACATTCCGAAGCCTAGGATTGACTTATACAAAACAAGCTTAACGTACTCTGCAGCTCAGCTGTGGAACAATCTTCCACAAGAAATAAAAGACATCACCAATCCTTATTCATATAATCGCAAATTACTCGAACACTATCTCAGTACGGATTACCTTCCCCCATAATAATAGTGATAATAATAATAATAACAAAACCCTAGTATAACAGCCAGTCCCCTTTTGGTAGGCCAGTATATTCCACATGGCTAATAAGTGTCTGACCATTATCTAATGTTACTGTATCGTGTGCATTTTGCCAATGCTTTTATAATGCATAAGTTTTATATTGTTGCTGTTCTCTGTTAGCCTTGAATGACGTGTGAATGAAATAATGTATGGAAGAGAGTGATAGAAGGGCAGAATGTTAGACGGGCCTGCGTGCCCAATTCTTAACCCTTTGAAAATAAAGTTTGTTCGTTCGTTCGTTCTATCTATCTAACTGTCTGTCTGTCTGTCTGTCTGTCTGTCTGTCTGTCTGTCTGTCTGTCTGTCTGTCTGTCCGTCCGTCCGTCTGTCTGTTCATCGATATCGCGTTCGAAAGACAGCTGCTGGCGATTGCTAGCTGACTGCCATGCGTTGGCCTCCATCCAGTGATATTAGTTCCGGCCGTTCAGGAAGCAATGGCAAACTACTGAACGTAATCTTGCCAAGAAATCACAAACTGCCAAAGAATGCTGGGGTTGACTGCGACAACGTGTACAGGACATGAATCTAACATTACACCAAAAGATACTTCATCTGTAAGATTTTGGACAGCTCCAGGTTAAACCATGTCAGTCGCACGTCGGGGTCAAGAATGCAAATAGCGACACCACCACATTAACACTGTTGGGACAAGAGTAATGAGAAGTCTGCTGGGTGCATTGGGCTGTTATTTAGGTCAAGACATCTTTTATCCACACACACACACACACACACACACACCTCACACACACACACACACACACACACACTCACACACACACACACATATATATATATATATTAATGAGATACATATTTTCGCGGTCGCCTCATCCTGTTAATAGGAGGATGATTTTGTGGCTAAGGTTTTTCTATAGGATTAGGAAGCCAGCCCCAAGCTCAACCCTCCTGCGTGGTCCCCTACGACCTGTATGGTAGGCTATATTGCGGTACTATTCTTTGCTACCCTTAAGTGTCTTGGTAACAGACTGGTGGTACACTTTAAGATCTCGTGGAGAAACGTGTTCAAACTAATTATTCTAATCCTGACAAATAGGTCTGGTCCACTCATCCTGGCATGTGTGTGAGATGGACGTATGTCATCCATTCTACCATTACATCTACCCCGTTCAACCTCACAAGAGAAGTTATATTAGGGTCCATCCCTGGTTCTGATTAATAATCCTTTGTTCAAGTTAGCCACAATTCGAATATTAACAGAATTCGAGAAATGTCCAAAAACGTATGCTGCAGTGATAAACGTATGCAGTAAGTACAGGCAATAAATACATCCAAGAAATATTCTTTTTCGTGGATATTTTACTCATTTGGATGTTCGGCCTGCTCATTTTTGCTTTTCAAAAGTGTGTATGCGTGTTGATAATTCATATTGCTTATACTTGACATATCGATTCGATTTACAGAGAAGACGAAACAAATTTCCTTCTCGTTCAATCTGCCTTCTCAATCTTGGTTAAAGCTGAGGATTTTTTTCCGCGTGCTTTTGAACTTGAGCGTAGTCCATGCTGGACTGATTTTTTGCATGTGGATTAGCTTTCCCTATTACCAGTGTCCCCTTGCCACCAGAAAACAAATTCCAACTTCTGAGGTACTTGTAATTTTCGTCCCCAAGTCAAGGGCGAAAATTCGACATTTTAGTCCAACTGTCCAGTGTAGGGATTGAACCCGTTACCTCGCCATCAGCACAACGGAAGTTTCAGAGCGTTTCTAAAATAAGATTCTATCATCATCATCATAATCATCAGTACCCTGCCAGTCGGCGTAGGCGTTTATGTCTCTCTACAGATCACTGTCTTTGATGTCCTGGATCGACTCTGCTGATGATATTCTTCATCTCACCTTCTCAATCCATGCAGCATTATTTCTCTTGGTCTGCCTCTGCCTTCTTCCCCTTGATCTTTTCAGTTGTCACGATGTTCTCCAATGCCTCTCTTCTCATCACATCATCAAAGACATCTGTATGCGTGTATCTTTCGTATTGTATATAGTGTTCGTTTCATAAGCTTCTTTCAGTCAATTGTGTGAGTTACTCTGGAATTCCAAGGAATCGCAACATTCGTCTCAGCAACCACATCTCTGTTAATTTCAAGTCCGTCTGAATTTGTTGATTTACAATCCTAGATTCACTACCATATAGGAAATCAAATTCAATACAGCATTTCGGCACTCTCTTACATTCAATGATAATTACTTATTGCATAAGATACTATCCTTTTTTTTAAAATTCAGTTTGCTCTATTCTGTTCTTAATCTCTGTTGTGCACTTTCTGTCTGATGTTATAAATACACCTTGGTATTTAAAATTATACACTTGGATAAGAGTTATCACCTTTTCTTTGATATCGCCATTTGCGATCTTTTATTTGCATTCTCTGGTACTACAATGTCCAACAATTGTAGATCTGCTGCATTATCCGCCACCAATACTGTGTCATCTGCATTGCGTATATTGTTTATATCAGTGTTTCCCAACCTTTTTTGTGCTATGCCTCACCTAAGCCTTTCTAAATTTCTTATGCTCCTCCTCCTCCCCCCCCCCCCCCCCCCAACATATGAATCATTTTTAATATTCAAAAATTGAAATGTTCACCAAAGAAACTTGAATTATTTTTTTAGAAGGGCTCACAGTTCCCAGAGGGGCCAGAGCCCCCCCCCCCCCCCCCCCAAGTCCCGCGTCCCTGTGTGTTGGTTGTGTTAGGTGAATTTTTTTTTATTTATTTGGTTTGGCGGTTACCCCAGACAAGCTGGTTCCCCCGCCTCCCCCTTTTTTGTGTGAACCCTTAGTCTCACTGTGAGCTATTGCCCACAGTGGTCCACCAGGCCCACATCTAAGGTGAAGATATGTGATGGGTTTTTATTTGATCATCCCGGCCCCCGACCAGACCAGGCGCACTACTGGGGGGGGGGGGGGAGAGCAGCAAATGCACCCGATCCTAGCCAAAGGACCGATAGGTTTTAGGAAGAAATCACTAGGAAATTATTGAGCAAACACAGTAAGTAAATTTTCAAAACATATAATGGAGAACTGAAATTCAAGTACAAAATAATTTTAATTAAAGATTTTTCTATATTATTTAATTATTAGTAATTATTTAAATTTAGTGAGATTTCTTGCGCTTGATGCTTGCTGCAAAGAGATTTTATGTCAGGTTCCAATTTAGTTAACTTCAGTCTCAAGTCTCCCCGTTTTGTTATATCCAGCCGATTTCTTCCATTTTCGAATTGCCCCCCTTAACAATCGAATTGCCCCCCCCCCCCCCTGTGGGGCGTGGGCCCCACGTTGGGAAACGCTGGTTTATATTATAAACTCTGATTAGTATTCATGACTTCTCTTTGATCGCTCTCATTATTACTTTGCTTTAGAGGGAGAAGAGATCCGGTGACAGGACACATCCCTATCGTACTCCTACATTTGTTCATAATTGCATTCTTTATTTCCCATTTTAGCACAATGCTAGGAATTGTCTTAACACACATCGTCCCCATTTTGTTCTGCCATGTTCTTCTGCTGTCAAAATGTTTCTTAAAATACCGATATTGGTTTTGAAACGCTAGTTCCCCCCCCCCCCCCCTTTTCCAGTTTCCTTGTCCGCTTTTAATTTATCAAACAAATCTATAAGGAGAATCATCTACAGACGCAACAAAGGCAAAAATAAAACGACATGAAAGAGAACCCACGCCGTGGATCGTCCTGCGCATGCACATTATTTCCGGTTATATCATAAATTATATCTACATTATCTGTTCCCAGGTCCCCGGAAAGCAACAAGCGAGACCGATTGTTATCTCCCTTCCACTTGTGTGCATAAATAGTGTTGATCTCCCTTGTTTTTTCTTTGCATTGCAATTATTAAGCAGGGAATTGTCAATATTTTTTTCACCAGGGGGGAAAGAAAAAGAGGTCGCGTTTAGGGGTTTGAGTTTATTAGTCTGGGAAATGCAGGTTAGAAGGGGAAAATATCAATATAATGAATTTGTTACTGTGTTTGTTAACATTTGTATTGTAAAACATATATACAATTAACATTGGCGAACACAGTAACCAATAGCAAGGTTATTTTATATACATTTTATACATTGTTTATAAGTTAAGGTAATTGCATGTCCCTTAACGAACGTCGCAATCTATCCCAGCATTTATTAACTGATTGTGATTTACTAGGCAATGTTTACGTCCTTTAGTTGCTATTGCTTTCTGAGCAGCCAACGCTTCATACCATCTAAATCAACACAAAGGTAAAATAACCGGGATACTTATAAGGTAAATTAACAGGGTTACTTATAAGGTAAAATAACAGGGTTACTTATATGGTAAAACAGCAGGGTTACTTGTTATACAATAGCGGACTTTAAAAAAAATGAACTTTCCATAACGGACTGGCGTAAGGAGCCACGGTAGAATAGTGGTTAATGCTCCTGCCTTTCAAGTTGGAGGTCCGGGTCAAATCCCCAGCTGAAGCAAGATGGGGTTTTTTTCCCGATCCCTGCAGCTGTGGAGTGGACCCAGCCGTAAAAAAATGTGTGTGAGAGAATTATCAGGAAATTCTTCTTCTTATAGTCCTCGCCGTGTCTGTTTGTTGATTATATCTGTCCCACAGATTTCTGTCTCGTGTAATGCCAGTCTTCTTATAGTCCATGCCATGTGGCGTTGATGATAATTTATGTCCTTAGCCTTCTGTCTCGTGTACTGCCAGTCTTCTTATAGTCCATGCCATGTGGCGTTGATGATAATTTATGTCCTTAGCCTTCTGTCTCGTGTACTGCCAGTCTTCTTATAGTCCATGCCATGTGGCGTTGATGATAATTTATGTCCTTAGCCTTCTGTCTCGTGTACTGCCAATCTTCTTATAGTCCATGCCATGTGGCGTTGATGATAATTTATGTCCTTAGCCATCTGTCTCGTGTACTGCCAGTCTTCTTATAGTCCTGCCATGGCGTGATGATAATTTATGTCCTTAGCCTTCTGTCTCGTGTACTGCCAGTCTTCTTATAGTCCATGCCATGTGGCGTTGATGATAATTTATGTCCTTAGCCTTCTGTCTCGTGTACTGCCAATCTTCTTATAGGCCATGCCATGTGATTTTGGTGATCATAGCTGTCCGTAGTCTTCTCTCTCATGTAAAACCATCTTCTTATACTCTATGCCGTGTGGATTTGGTGATCATGTCTTTCCTCAGCCTTCTGTCTCGTGTACTACCAATCATTTTTCACACTGACGTTTCTCCATGGTATGGTGTCAATCTGTCCAGCATGTTCTTTCCTGGTTTCCCCAGCATTTCTTACACCTCTCCCCCATCCTTACCTTCACGTAATGATGATAAACTTCAGTTTCCTCTTCTCGGGACATGCCCAAAGGATGTGGATTGTCTGCTTCTGATGTGTGTAACCAGTCGGGTTTTTTTTTTTTAAATTAACTTCTTTCAAGGTCTCTTCATTCCTCTTTCTGTCCATCCACGGTGTTCTCATCATTCTTCTATAAAACCACATCTCCGCAGCTTCCACATAATTCTTCACTTATTTGCTAATTGTCCATAATTCGCTTCCGTGCATCAGGATTAGCTCAGTATAATTCACACAAGCTCTTTTAATCACCTCGATGGGCAAGGATATATTGCAGAAAATATTACCTTCCTTCCGCCACATATTGAGTTACCCCCTGCAATAAAACTGTGCCTCCATAACCAATAATTCCTTATTGAATGTAAAACACAGACGACACAAACAATATGTTGCATGTTTTGTTGTCTGCTATATTTCGCTATATCTCGTCACGTGCATACTGCACAGTTCACAACCCCTGCTTAACAGCAGCAATAGAGAAAGGATGTTGCTCAAATATACCAAGACATTAGAAATTAGGCGGTTCAAGACAATTTTGTGCAAACAGAAAAATTGTCATTCTAACTTTGGGAATACAGTGAGGATACCTGATGTTTCACATTCTAACTTTGGGAATACAGTGAGGATACCTGATGTTTCATCATTCTAACTTTGGGAATACAGTGAGGATAACTGATGTTTCACATTCTAACTTTGGGAATACAGTGAGGATACCTGATGTTTCACATTCTAACTTTGGGAATACAGTGAGGATACCTGATGTTTCACATTCTAACTTTGGGAATACAGTGAGGATAACTGATGTTTCACATTCTAACTTTGGGAATACAGTGAGGATACCTGATGTTTCACATTCTAACTTTGGGAATACAGTGAGGATACCTGATGTTTCACATTCTAACTTTGGGAATACAGTGAGGATACCTGATGTTTCACATTCTAACTTTGGGAATACAGTGAGGATAACTGATGTTTCACATTCTAACTTTGGGAATACAGTGAGGATACCTGATGTTTCACATTCTAACTTTGGGAATACAGTGAGGATAACTGATGTTTCACATTCTAACTTTGGGAATACAGTGAGGGTAACTGATGTTTCACATTCTAACTTTGAGAATACAGTGAGGATAACTGATGTTTCACATTCTAACTTTGGGAATACAGTGAGGATAACTGATGTTTCACATTCTAACTTTGGGAGTACAGTGAGGATAACTGATGTTTCACATTCTAACTTTGGGAATACAGTGAGGATACCTGATGTTTCACATTCTAACTATGGGAATACAGTGAGTATAAGTGATGTTTCACATTCCAGCAAAGTCACTGACTATTTGTCATTTTCTACTTTCGCTCGCTTTGAACTCAAACGTGTTCCATACACGTACGACTACTTCTAGTGTACTGGGCTGATTTTTTGCACGTGGACTAGCTTTCCCTATAACCAGTGTCCCTCGCCATTAGGTTAACCCACTCCGACTTGTGAGGTACTTGTAATTTACGTTCTCAAGAGAAGAACGAGAAGTCACAATTTTAGTCCAACTGTCCCGTGTACGAGTTGAACCCGCATTCTTGGCATCAACACACCGGGAGTTTAAGAGCGAACGCTCTTATCCATTCGGCCATGCAGTCCTCCAGTGACTATATGTGTTAAGTACTTCAGCCAAAGTATAATTCATTTATTCACTTCGTGTCATATATCGCATGTTTGCAGTCTCACTACACTTTGTATGTAGAACAAATTTGAAAAATGAAGTACATGATGTCATTTAAAAAAATGTGCTAAAAATTCATTAAGTTAGTTACAATAGTCACTGTTTTGGGAAAGCTGGAAAGTAACAATGAAGTATTCACTGTTTAGAGGGCAAAGAATTACTCCAGCAGACAAACCATTCGCTGCATATTTCTTCACGATGGATTGTGGAGCAAAGTTTTGATGATATCATGTACTTCATTTTTCAAATTTATTCTGCATACAGTCTAGTGAGACTTTACAAACAACTGATATAATTCTATAGTGTGCACCTGACGAGATGCAAGGAAATATGCCAGGCAAGAAATAGTGCAACCTCTTCTCTGTGGCTTCTTTGTTTAAAAACGGCACTTGCCTGTCTTGGCAGTCATCTTGGCCTGGTAACCTTTCCCAAGTCCACACGCCTCCATTTCTCGACATTTGCTGGAACAGGGATCAATATAAATTGTATTTAATAAACTGTGATTACATTCTGTTGCAATTTCTCGATTTGACGTCAACTGATGCCGTGTGGTTAGGTATAGTGCCCTGCCCGGCTGTGTATCTTTCTATCTTTCTTGTTTGGCTCTGTAATTCAAATCCGCATGTCCTGACTGTTAATTCCTAGTAATTTGATAGCTTGTTTGCGGGTCGCAGTAAATAGTTCAACTTTCGCTGATATTTCGATAACCTTTTCCCCGGTGTCTTCTGGAGGGAATCTGTGGGTATAATTAGCCTAAATGCTTTTCTGATTTAGTGTAATTTCTTTTACTCCCCTGAAATAAGGTTTCTTTCTTTGAGGAGAATTGACACGAAAACACAATTTTCATAACTAATTGCACATGTTTCACTTTAATGCGGAGGTGTGACATATAATTCTGGTACACTTACATAACAAAGCAATTCCTGACGTGGTAATACCGGTTGCCATGGCAACGGCGGCAATCTTTGAATGGTAATTGTATTTGTCAAGCCACAGAGGTTTCTGATTTTTTTTTTTCTTCTTCTGTTTCTTCGGGTATAATTTAAAGATAATGTGTTTCATTATCTGTTGAAAACTTATTTCGCGGCAGAATATTTTTATTCCAAGTAATGTAGATATGAAATTGTGATCCTGAATAAGTAATTAATTTTGTTACAATGTTCATTTTGGATGTATTTTAAATTCCATTCAACGACCAGAAAAAGAGAATCTCTTGGATATTTCCACGGGGCATATTGGTGTTTTAAATTACAGTTTCATTATTAAATTCATAATTTAAAATAAGTTTGAATTATGTAACTCGGTATTTATTGCAATCCCAAAGAAATCAGGAGCCCTGGAATATGATCAACATCGAACAATTAGTATAATGAGTCACATCACGAAGAATTACTAAGAATTATCGTGCAAAGAGTTAAGAAGAAAATACAACATGAAATAGAAGAACAAAGTGGGTTTGTAGAAGGCAAGGGTACCATAAATGCTGTGTATATACTGAGAACCGTAATTGAACGCTCTATAGAAGTAAACAAAGATCTACACCTTTGCTTTATTGACTACACAAAGGCATTCGATAAAGTGAGACATGTCGACATGATAAGAATCCTTGAAGATCTACAAATTGATGGAAAAGACCTTAGACTTTTAATAGACATATACTGGTAACAACAAGCTGCCATAAGAATTGATAATGAAGTAGGTCAATATCAGCCTATTATGAGAGATGTGAGACAGGGATGTGTAATGTCTCCAGATCTTTTTTTCCCTGTACAGTGAAAATATTTTCAGAAATATAGTTGGGAGGGGGGGGGGGGTGTTATTTAGTTGCTTGGTTGGTAAATTGATATTATCGTTGATTCGTTAGTTATTTGGTTAAATAATTAGTTGATTAATTGAATGATTCGCCTATTGCCCAAGTTATGAAATGATAGAGTGGTTCGTTGGTTGGGTGACTGGTAACCGCGTGATTGATTGATGACCTTATTGACTGATTGCTTTCTTTATTGATTCATTGATTGATTGGTTGATTGATTGATAGACTGACCCTCTGAAATGTTGTTTATTTGATTCATTGGCGAACGGATGCATTTACTCGTTGATTGGTCTATTGATTGAATCGATGATGTATTAACTGATTGCTTTGCTTGTTGACTGATTGGTTGCTTTGCTCGTTGACTGATTGGTTGACTTGCAGATTATTATTTTATTGACTGGCTGGGCAATTAATTAATTGACTCGTTTATTAAATGATTGTCTGATTGAATGATCTTACTTGAGCTGTTGATTGACAATAGCTGATTGACGTATACTCGAAGATTGATTGATTGACATTAACCTACGACTCTTGGGTTAGATCGGAGTGCCTATATCAGTCCATGTTACTGTCATCTAGTGTGTCATGAACTGACGTCTGTGGTCCAGGGAGTTGTGGGACGCACGTTTCATGACTCCCCGATATACCAAGCCCAAGGTTCGAAATCTGCTGTGAATTGATTTGGACGAAGACTTCTGCGTTGATTTCCATGTTTTGAGTTGTCGGTTGTTCAGAAAGCAATGGCAAACTAAAGCATGTTACATGTCGTTTGGAAGACGTTATGGTAACCCCGGGTTGATTACTAGGCAGTGTTACATTCAGTAGTTTGCCATTGATTTTTCAAAGAGAGGTCAACGTGTAAGTCACTGACCGGATTGTAAATTGAACTCACAACCCATCGTCAGCGCACCAGAAGTGTAAGCTCATTAATTCGCTTGGTCACGCTGACCTGAACTAACATTGCCCAGTAAATCACAAACGGCCAACAAATGCTGGGGTTAATAGCAACGTTTTGGTAGAACATGCAACTAATTTATTTTTTAGCGGTTATATTTCATTGCCTTTTGTATTCTGTACTGTCTGTCAATGAAGTTCAGCATGGCCGAATGGATAAGAACGCGTGTTCTTAAACATCCGTGTGCTGTTGCCGAGGTAAGGGGTTCAACCGCTACACCGGACAGTTGGAGTAAAATGTTCATCTCTAGTCCTTGACTTTGGGACATTAGTTACAAGTACCTCTGAAGTCGGAGTGGATTAGCCTGATGGCGAGGGACACTGTTAATAAGGAAAGCTAATCCACACGCAAAATTCAGTCCAGCACTACTAGAAGTAGTGTTTGTGGACTGCGCTTGGGTTCAAAGCGAGCGAGCACATACAAAAAATGTCTGTCAGTAACTGGGGCCCTTGTAATGCATTCCTAATGACATGCAGAAACGGCTAAATACTGCAGAGATTCATCCGCGCACACTGTGACGCCCCACAACCCCCTTCCACTTCATACTACAGCGCGATGACATAAAACACCTATAAAACACAAGTCCCCGAGACTGCACTTGCCGTGGCTATATGAAATGTTCTTCTCCTGGCCTTATTCCACATTGGGGTATAGTCTCTCAACCAAACCACGCCAAGACGTCCTATTTTTTACTGTTACAAAGAGAATCAACGGCTGCAGCAGGCTTTTTTTTTTCGCATATCCTTTACAGGACATTGCTGTCAACTCCAGCATTTTACCGCCATTGTTGATTTCTTGGCAAGATTACCCTCAGTAGTTTGCCATTGCTTTCTGAGCGGCCGGCTCACTTATCCCGTAAGTCACCAACACGGCGAGAACCGCTACCAATTCTCGCGCGCTGCATTACCCTACGTGGATAAACGGGATTCCGGAGAAAGTCGTTTAACGCTTAGGCCAGGGAGAAACAGGTATATGTAGCTCCTGCGAACAGTTAAAACATACTAAATACGGACACGGTGTACATACCTTATAATGGACTCCATAAGCGTGAAACAAAGTGAACAAATCCAAACACAAGAAACAATTAACACATATATAATAATGAAGTTATGAAGTAGAAATATGTATTATAGGCCACACAGTTCTTATATTACACTTTTGCAGCTGAATTGAACTCAACCTTGTAGAAAAGGAGCACCTTTCAACACCGAACTGAACCCAACTTGTGTGTCTTCTTGACAACAGAGGAGTTGTGTAATATAAATCACTAATATTACTTTTATAATTTTGTGGGTTTTTTTTTCCTTTTGATCTGTTTGTGTTGTCCTGTCCCTGAAGAAGATTTATAGAATTGAAACGTTGTTGTCTGTTGTGTCCTATAATACTTATTTTTATTTTATTGTATAACTTTATTATTATATATTTGTTGATTGTTTCTTGTTTTGGGGGATTTTCTCTGTGGCTAAGGGCTTGCGAACGTGGTTTGTGAGCCCGAATATCCGGGTTCGAAACATAGCGGTGCTGGTTTTTTCGAAAAAGGTATAGGAGCCGGTCGTTCAGAAAACAATGGCAAACTACTGAACGTAAAATTTGCTCAGGAATCACGAACAGCGAAAATACTTGGGTTGACTGCTACGTCCTGTGAAGGACATGCAACTTAATTATTTTTCCCCACCTTTATGGAGTCCATTGTAAGGTATGTACTTTGTGTCCGTGTTTAGTGTGTCTCATCTTTTCGCAGGAGCTACACATACCTAACTGTTTGTATTTCATTTTTTGTTTACTGTCTTTGTGTAATGCAGCTCCCTACATGCTCTCCCGATATTCATCTTTGTCTGTAATTCTCTTCATCGTGTATTGTTAGGATCCCCGCTATTTCGTTTGCCTTATGGTACACCACAAAAACAAAGACTATTGATCTTACCAACAGTTCAGATGACACCAAATTGAACAGCTACGTTCTTGAAAAAGTCAACAGCTTCACATACCTAGGAAGCAAAATGACATCTACAGGGGACTCAACACCAGAAATATCATCTAGAATCGCACTGGCATCTAGTGCCTTCAATAAACTGTCAAACATCTGGAAGTCAAAGACACTCAGCAAACACACAAAACTTAAAATCTTCAACTCTTGTGTGATTCCAGTGTTAACGTATGGATGTGAAAGTTGGAAATCAATGGTAGCTTTAGATAAAAAATTAGACAATTTTGAGAACAAATGTCTTAGAAGACTTCTAAACATCCACTGGACAGACTTCAGAACCAATTCGCAAATAAGACAAGAGACTAAGCAAGATACAGTATCCAATTTCATAAGAAGACGCCGTTGGAACTACATCGGCCATGTACTCAGAATGGACAAGTCAAGACTCCCCTACCAAGCCCTCATATGGTCACCAGTAGGGAAAAGAAAACGGGGAAGACCAAGAGAGACCCTGCGTAGAACCATCATTAGAGAAGGCTCATTCAACGGCCAAGTAAATATCCAAGATCTACAACAGATAGCAGCGAACCGCCAGGCATGGAGAGACAGGACTTCTGCCCTATGCGCCGCCTTAGGCTCAAGAGGAAAGACTAACTAACTAACTAGACTATGGGTTCCACATAAGAGAGTGTCTAGTTATATTGTACTTGGGTTTTTTCAATGTGTATTCTATCCAGCGCTAACGTCTTTCCCTGAACTCTTGGTTCACCGTTGTGCATGCAATTGTAAAACTCTGCTGATTTCCCTCTACTGATTCATATATGACTGTTTGCACACCTTTGACCACACGTTTCTTATTTTGGCACTTTTACAGCTGCTTGTAGAAAAAGAGCAAATTTCAAAACCGAACTGAAGCCAAATTTTGTGACTTCTTGACAACGAAAGAGTTGTGTTTTAAAATTATTTTATAATTTTATGTTTTTTTCTCCAGATCTGTTTGTTTTATCCTGTCCCTGGTGAAGGTTTTTAGAATCGAAACGTCGTTTGTTGTGTTCTAGAATACTTATTTTCATTTCATTAGTATATATTTTGTTATTATCTCTTGGTTGGAGGATTTTCACTCTGTGATTTATGTTCATCTTTATGGAGTCCGTTGTAATGTATGAACACTGTCCGTGTTTAGTATGTCTCATTTTTTTTGCGGGACCTACATATACCTAACTGTTTGTATTTCATACTGGTTCACTGACATTTATTTAATTCTCTCCCTGAGTTCTACATTGGAAATTCTGTTATACCATGTTATTCCCACTAAGGTACACAATAGTGAATGTTTGGTAGTTCATTGGTAATTCTCTTAGTTGTTCTTCATGTTTCACACCCAAACGGTACTGCCGATTTAACATTGGAGTAAAAGAATCTACGTTTGGAGATAAGTTTAACTTCCTTTGACTTTCACACATTTCCTAGTGCAATGAGAGCAGCTGGCCGAGTGACTAAGAACGCCAGCTTCTCCTTAGGGAGACCGGGTTCGAATCCTCGGTAAGGCGTGGAGTTGTTTATGTCGGGGGTAAAAAGAAAATCCTAACCTGCACAGTTCGCGGCGACTGCGCTAGCCAGGCGTTCGACACCCCCCCCCCCCCCCCCCCCCGCCCTACACTGCAAGGTACCATAGTACTATAGGCAGTAAATGCCAGTTTTTGACAATTTAATGAATACTTCTCTATGCCAATTACTAGGACTATCATATTTTGTAGGCCTGAATGCACGGAGCAATAGGTGGCCAGTCTTTGCTTCTTGTAGCGAGCGTTGAGAGCTGATATCCAACTGACTGCGCTCATAATATTGCCAGGGTAATGTAAAATACCTATGGTATTGAATAAAACACACACGTCATTCTAGCACGAAGCAGATTATGCATCACATTCGAGAGAAACGAATTGAGATAATCAGCCAGCACACTGTTGAAAACATAGGAGACCAGACATTTTAATTCTAATATTCCAAACTTTCCTGCCGCCGGGAAGGGAAGGCAAATCTACCCTGAAAGAAATCAATACCAGAGTTAGTTGTTTGTGGGTTAGTTTACTCATTTCAGCGTGGTTGCGGTTAGGTAGTTGATATCCTTAACAAGGATTGATCATATATTAATTGGTGTATGTGCAGAATCATCATCATCCAGTGCCTTGCCGTCAGGCGTGGGGGAATCATGCCTCTCCACACATTACGATCTTCCACGCCATAGATCAATTCGTGTCTTGACTCCCTTCCGTGCCGTAACACAGGACTGTCAATAATCTTTTGACGCTGTCTTCCTCTGTCTCTCCTTCCGCAAATCTTTCCGGTTGTCACAGCATGTTCCAATTTGTGTCTTCTCATAACGTGGCCAAAAAAACGAGGACTGCCTCTTTCTGATGTTTGTGATAAGCTGTCTTTGCTACTCAGCTTCTCTTAAAACATCCTGATTGCTCTTTTTGGCTGACCAAATAATTTTCAGCATTCTCCTATGAAATCACATCTCCAAGGCTTCCGGAGATTTTTGTCGCCTGTGTACTAATTGTCCAGGATTCGCAGCCGTATGCTAAAACTGGTCCTATGTAACATGCAAGAACTCTTTTCCTGACTTTCAACGACAATGACTTATTGTAAAACGAAAAAAAAAAAAAAAAAATTTTATTTGGTAGAACGCAGTTTTTGCTTGTCCTATTCTGTTCTTTATCTCAGTGATGCATCTTTCATCTGATGTTATCCATGTGCTTAGATATCTGAATTTCTGCACTTGCCCCAAAATCACGTCCTGGACTGTAATTGTACATTTATGACATAATATTACATTTATTGCACAATATGTTTCTTTGAAATCACCATAACTACTGTCTTTCTATTATTCAAACTAAGACCAATTCTTTCACTTTCCACAACCATTGTATCCATCATTTCCTGTAGATCCTTCTGACTTGTTGCTATCAAGGAGGTGTCGTCAGCATAACGTGAGTTATTTATATTATATCCACCAACCAGGATACCTGGCATATTTTCTGTAGATCTCATTATACGGGTGTAAGTTAATAAGTAAGTCACAAATGGCTGTAGAAAAATAACTAACTATGATAACAACTTGAAACCAGTTTATTTTTATACATACATGTACCTTTATTTCTCAACATAATTTCCACCAACATTGATGCACTCATCCCATCGTTTTAGCCGTCCTCCCAAACCGGCTGCATAGAACTGCGTGCTCTGTTTTCTAAACCACGTTTTCACTTCGCATTCAACTTCGGCGTCACTCGCGAAATGTCTTCCGCCAAGGTGGTTTTCAGTGGACTTAGCCCCTAGCGATTTCCCGTAAAGCGGTGCATAGCTGGGTAGATTCTTATGGCTGCTGTTTGCTGCCAATATATGTTCTTTATTATTGGCAGATCTTTGCTGTTGATGTTCAGTTGCTCTAGTAATTACGTTATTTCTTCATGCATCACATTGTGCAGAATAGTGCGACTATAATGGTATGACGGGCTCGACAATGTAGAGCTCATGGAGAGAACTAAACAAATACCAGTGAACCAAGGGGTGAGAAAAAGATGCTGGCGCTGGATGGGACACACACTGAGGAAACAAGAGGATATTACAGGGTGTTTGTAAAGTCTCACTACACATTGTATGTAGAACATCTGTTTATTGGAGAGTATTTTTTCCGTTTGCAAGACGGAAAACACACTCTCCAACAAACAGCTGTTCTACATACAAAGTGCAGTGAGACTTCACACACACATACACACACACCACACACACCACACACACACAGACTCACTCACCCACTGACTCACTCACTGACTCACTGACTCACTGACTCACTGACTGACTGACTGACTCTCTCTCTCTCTCTCTCTCTCTCTCTCTCTCTCTCTCTCTCTCTCTCTCTCTCTCTCTCTCTCTCTCTCTCTCTCTCCCTGTAACTAGATACTCCCTTGTTAGGATCTAACAATGCCACCGAAATAAGTGGGATACCTAATAATACACGGAGAATAGAATGAAAGAGAGAGAGAGAGAGATGAATGATATTGGGAGGACATGGAGGAAGCTGCAGGAGATGACACCAGATGGGGGTGGTTTGGCATGAGTTGGCTGAGAGCCTATCCCCCAATGAAGGATACATGTCAAGGGGAGAACGAAGCAGAATATGTCAGGACGACGTTGGCCTAAGCAGTCACAATGTAACAACTAAATAGATCAATGTTTCGACAAGTTTCCCACTCTCTTTTTCAGGCTCTACATACAAAGTGGAGAGTGGAAAAGAAGAAGTGACAAAGACATTTATGATCTGTTTAAGTTCCCGCTAATCACTGGTATCATGAATGCTAATAGACTACAATGGCTGGGGCATATAGAAAGAATGGAAGACAATAGGGAAACAAAACTCGCTTACACTCAGGAAATAAATGACCATAGACCCCGAGGTAGACCAAGAAGACAGTGGAGAGGTAATATATATACAGACCTACAAGCACTTGGAATCAACGACTGGCAAGAGAAGGTCAACCGGAGAGACGAATGGAGACGGATTGTATCTGCAGCAAAGAACCTCAATGGCTCGGAACGCTGAAGAAGAAGAAGAGTCATAGGATGATTAACTGTCTTACACGACTTCATGTATCTGCTGGGCTATATATCGCCGACATGTTGTCATTGTGAAATGTTGTTTTAATTAAAATATCAATACTGTTGTTTTCCCAAAGCAAACTGCCTTAAAGTGATATATAAATCAAACGATTAGGAATGTTATCAGCGGAACTGATCCAGAATACCAAGGACGGAGATCTTGGAGAGATAACAACTTCTACGCCACTTGGCAGGCAAAAGATGATGATGGTGATTGTATTCCAGGGTTTCAACAGATCACTTCTAATCACCTGGGTGTTATCATGTGGGGAAATTTTCTGTTATAATTCTATCGGAAGTTGTGGGCTGCAATCTCTATTACCAATCATGACCCGAAATTTACTCGAACGAATGCGGGAACGAAAGAATCAAGAAACGAATGAAAGAAATCTGTTTTCAGAATGTTCATAACTGGGCTACGTTACGCTCACAATGGCATGGGCGCTGCCAGAGAAGGGTTTGATGCCAGCTCTCGTCGTTCGCTACGAGAGGAAAGGATGATTGCCTATGTCTCCGTGCACTCAGGCCAACAAAATGTATTGGTACTAACGGTTAACGGATGTCAGCATGGCCGAATGGATAAGAACCCGTGTTCTTAAACATCCGGTGTACTGATACCGAGGTAAAGGGTTCATCCCCTACACCGGACAGTTGGACTAAAATTTTGACCTCTCGTACTTGACTTGAGGACGTAAATTACAAGTACCTCTGAAGTCGGAGTGGGTTCGCCGGGTGGCGACGGACACTGTTAATAGGGAAAGTTAATCCACACGCAAATTTCAAACCAGCACTACCAGAAGTAATATATATGGACTACGCTTAAGTTCAAAGCTAGCAGCGCTCCCCACCCCCCCCCCCCCCCCCCCCCACCCCAACAAAAATGCGGTTAACATACCAACAGCAGGGTTTTGCTAATGGACTTGGTTCGGTCCGTCTTTCTCCTCAAAATGAGCCTGGGAAATGCGGGTTTTTAGTTTTTTGCTGTCAGAGATGCGAATGTTGTCTCTTACCTGTATTTGACACAAAGATATGCTATCACCTAATGTATATAAAACTTGTACTGTAGCTTATCGGATAGTGAAACGCGTCGGTTCACAATTCTCCGACTTACCTAGTCGAGGGATCGAAATCAGTCGCGGGCGATTTGGGAAGCAAACAGCTTTGCGTTGTTTTCAATGGCATAAGGCGTCGGCCGCTCAGTAAGCAATACCAGACTACTGAAGTAGTAAATCACAAACAGCCAATAAATGCTGGGGTCAAATCCAACTTTCTATAAAAGACATGCAAGTAACTTCAGTATATGTAAATCTGTAATATTCCAAAGCCAATTTGTCTTGGAATTAGTTTGCGTTGTAATTATTGCAACCACGACCCGCTAGTGCAGAGCTAAACATTTATAACGCCGCCATACTTTAACTCGTCAGTTTACTGACATGAATACGGTATGCGAGCCGAATCCCATCTGCGGTAGACATAGAACAAGCACACAAAATCAATTTCTTCAGCTTTGGTAATTAGCTGGTGTTTGACATTTTGTGGAGATGCCCGTCCCTCACTCTCAGTTTCGCAAATATCTCCAGGTTAAAGAAAAGGAAAAATCAAACACCATTTAACTTAATGACACTCTGGAGGAAGACATCGTGGAAGGCAAATATTAAATATTCTAAAATTGTTATTTTGATAATGTATTAAAAGGAGATCTTATTTTCCATCTGTTATTATGAGATGATAATTGGTAACGAGTCTAGTAGGCTGCAGGTATTGATCGACTCGACGGAGAGCTCGGTTTTTCGGCTGCGTTATCTAACTCAAGTTATGATTACACAATTATCTGCGAGAAGACTCGGGAAAAACAGCGGATTTAGTACCAGTATTTCACGGCGTTAGAACGTTGCACAAAAGTACATATAAAGTTGTTGTTTTCGTCGTTATTTTTGTTGTTCCTGTTCTTGTTTTTGTAGCTGCGACTTCTGTGTTTTGTAGCTGTCACTTCTGTTGTAATTGATCGAACAACTGAGGAACCCTTTGAGCGACTGAGACAATTCGTAAATAAATTCAAATATATTGTTTGGCATCCGTAGAAGAAAGAAGTAGAGACTAGACGGCTCACTAGGCACCATAAAAATTAAAGCTATAATTACCCTCACCGGGTTTCCAACACTGACACTTCCAAATGATGGCAGTACCTCCCTGCAGAAACAAGTGTACTTCGTCGCATGACCAGCCAGACACTTCAGGGGTAACTGTAGCTTTCAAATTTTAGGTTGTCTTTCTTCTACACCTATGAGTGCCAAACAGTACATAGGCATGGATTTATGAACTGTAATTGATCTAGCTCGTGGCTTATCGGCCTTCTATCTTGCACTTATAGCCTCAACAGAGGAACACAGACAAGCCCATTAAACGGTTAGTGTCGTTAGGAAGTAGAAAGCAATGAAATGGAGAGGTCGCCGAGCGCCTGTGGGACCAGGTGAAGGCAGGGGTACAGACTGAGAACCCGTGTGTGGAAAGAATGATATTGCAGGGGATCGGCAGGGGTTCTGGAGGAATTTCATAACTGAGAGGGAAAACCAGGGACGGTGGTATGGCTCTTCGCTGGCTGTTGAACGAGGGACCAGAGCATGTATGGGAATGTCTTGAGTGCAGTGATGTCGGTTCTTAACTCAACTTAACTCAACTCAACAGTAGAGATCAATGAACTTTGGAACGGCGTTCTCCAACAAACTGTGTGACCATTGTGTATCATAAGCTGGCCAGTTGCTGTCATAGGTAGGGTGTGCCGCTGACAGTGCAAAGGGTGTGGTGGGAAAAGGGCTCGGTGTCTGCACTCGCCGGTCTCTACTGGCCACCTATTCCTTCCTGCACTCAGGCCTAAAGTATGAGACGGACCTAGTACGTCACATTCCCAGAATAAATTCCTGCTACGGGACTTCGATGGCCACTTGCCGGCGCTTTGGCGACGGAGTTACGGACGCAATTCCCCATCCCCCATACTGCGTTCGAAACACGGATGCGGGGGATTTGGAAGCAGACCGCTTTGCATTGGTTTTCATACAATGGTATGAGTGCCGGTCTTCAGAAAGCAATGGCAAACGTCTGAACGTAAACTTGCCAAGAAATCACAAACAGCCATAAACGCTGGGGTTGACTGCCACGCTCTGTAAAGGATATTCAACTACATTTGTTGTTGGTACCTGCGTTCGCCTGTCCCCTCCGACATGATATTGAGGAACACTTTCCTGCCGACCCCATGTTGTTGTGTTCAAACGCCCACCGAGGCTGTGATTGTTTTTTGTTTTTTGTTTTTTTTTAAATTGACCTACCTTCCCGGGTCAGCACTACCTAAAATGGTACCAAGAAACGTGTTGAGAAGTAAAGGCGGACGGTGCGATGTTGACTATATACTCCATCGAGTGTCGATTGGTCAAAATCATATGGGGCTAGCTAATATCGCATGCCCAGTAAGCGCCGGGAAATGGAAAAGGGGACGTTACCTACTTTACTTAGGGAATCTCCGAGGTCGAGTGATTACGCCGCCTGATTCAAATTTTTTTTTTTTTTAAATTCAACTTTATTTTAAAAGGGTTACAAATTGGTCACGCAGGCGCGTCTTAATTTCGACCCTTCCAATCACGCATCTTTCATTCATCAATAGGGCATGATACATTCACAAAGGAAAATACATTGTCAAATGAATGTTGAAGACATAAACAATGCCTCTTGCTCTGAAGGTTGTAGTTTCGATTTTGGGTTTTGTCGTTCGGCTCAGGCGTGCAGTTTTCACGGAGACTCCTGGGGATCGTCGCTGCAGTTGTGGAGTTTTCTGTAGACCGCCCTGCGGAATGAGACCGAGCCATATGGGATACAGCCCTGTGCAATGAAAACGAAACCCTGTATTACTCATACTGTAGTTATGCTATTTAAAACGTGTCACTCTTTTAATATAGCCAAGCTACTTTACTTGTCCTGTTATATTAACTGATTAAGTGTCATGGGATGATTAATCGTCTTAAGCGACTTCCCATATCTGCCATGGGCTTATATACATTAGTTTTCATAAATGCAACCACCATTAATTTAACATACAATATAACACGCCTGCTACCATATAAGCAGCTTTTAAGTCAAAAAAGTCGCTTAAAAGTCGACAGGGTCGACTTCATCGCACCGAATTTTATCCCATATGGCTCGGTCTCTTTCCGCAGCGCGGAAAGCGTCGCACAAAGCACGAACTCCGTAGCTTTTAGCGACGAACCACAGGAGTCTCCGAAACATTTAACTCGTAAACCGAAGGGTGCGGCCCGGAATCGAACCCACAACCTTCGGATCACAAGTCAAACGGCTTTTAAGTCATAACTATGACACCCTCCCCCCCCCCCCCCCCCCCCCTTCCCATTTTCCCCCATCCACTTGTGCTTGGTCAAGCCTCCTTTTTGTTTGGCACTGAATCTGTTAACATGCGTCTTACCTGTGCCAACCTGGGTCAGGAAGTCACTGAGCAATTAGCAATCACTAAAGAGGAAAATCCGTGCTGTTGAACTGAAATGTGACAGAA
Source organism: Cepaea nemoralis (assembly GCA_014155875.1). Classification (NCBI taxonomy): domain Eukaryota; kingdom Metazoa; phylum Mollusca; class Gastropoda; order Stylommatophora; family Helicidae; genus Cepaea; species Cepaea nemoralis. Next base: position 108,271 of record JACEFZ010006781.1, read on the forward strand.
ACATTCTTAGAATCCATTGGACCAAGAAGAAGACATACTACAAGAACTAAACATCAAGGAAAGCTGGTTCATAAACAGCATTGTGTCTCAGAAATTCATGCTGGTGCTAGTGATTATTATGATGCACAGGAAGAGGAAGAGAAGAAGGAGGTGTAGGTAGAAGAAGAAACAGGAAGAAGAGAAGGAGGTGTAAGAAAAATATGAATAAAAAGCAGAAGAAGAAACACAGGAAAGAGAGAACGAGGTGTAGGAAGAAGATGAAGAAGAAGCAGAAGAAGAATCTGAGGAAGAAGAGAACGAGGAGTAGGAAGAAGATGAAGAAGCAGAAGAAGAAACAGAGGAGAAAGAGAATGAGTTGTAGGAAGAAGATCAAGAAGAATCAGAAATATAAACGGAAGAAGGAGAGAAGGAGGTGTAGGAAGCAGATGAAAAATAAACAGGACGAAGCGAAGGAGGCGTAGGAAGAAGATGAAAAAAGAGCAGAAGAAGAAACAGGAAGAAGAGAAGAAGGTGTAGGAAGAAGATAAAGAAGTAGAAGAATAAAGAGGAAGAAGAGAAGGTGTAGGAAGAAGATGAAGAGGAGGCAGAAGAAACAGACGAAAAGAGGTAGAAGGAGGAGGACGAAATGGAGGAGGAAAACGAAGGAACAACAGCTCAGCAGTAAATAAATTGGCTTAATAGAAAGCTTTAAAGTAACAACTTCTTGAGATAGGTGTTGAGTATGGAACGTCAAACTCATGTAGACTAATATGTCGGACCGCATTTGGAGTGCCCCACCAGGAGATCCGCCCCTGTTGACTATAAAATTGTTTGCTCTATTTTAATTACCGCAATAAGCATTTAAAATCCACCCACCCTATTCTCCACTACTACAGACATTAATCTCCATTTACTTGGCTATCACAAATGTCATGTTTTGATTGTTTCGTAAAATGCTCTAGGGTTTAGCGACAATGACTTTATAGTTTCCAAGATAGGGACGACAAAACCGCGTATAGACAAATAGTTTATTATATTTCCTTTATTCTTCGTTGTTGATAGCCACGAGTCCGGGAATGTATTTATGTTTTTAGCTGTTTATTTAATTTTTGTCACTGATCTGGGTTTCCAGCTAGAGCCTGCCTAAAATGGGTACAAGAAAATTTTTTTTTTTGGGTCGTTGTTGTTGCATATCCCTTAAGGACATTGCAATCAACATCAGCATTTATGAGCTGCTGTTGATGTACTAGGCAAGATTACGCTCGGAGTAGTTTGCAATTGCTTTCTGAGCTGCCGACTCACATACCCCATAAGTTACCAACACGGCGATAACCGCGACCGATTCTCGCGCAGGTTACGTTACTCACGAGAACATACGGGATTACTGAGACAGGCGTTAACTCCTAGGCCAGGGAGACCGGCAGAAAAGTTTACTGGGAAATAAAGATGACCAGCGTGACATTGACCATATAGTCCATGGGTTGCCGAGTAGGCACCAAATGTGGGGCTAGCACCATGTAACCAATACGGAGGTCAGCATGGCCGAATGGGTAAGAACGCGCGTTCTTAAACATCCGGTGTACTGATGCCGAGTTAAAAGGTTCAACCCCTACACTGGAGAGTTTGGCTAAAATGTTGACTTCTCTTCCATGACTTGGGAACATAAATTACAAGTACATGTGACGTCGGAGTGGGTTCATCTGATGGCGAGAAACGACTGGTAATAGGGAAGGCTAACCTACACACACACAATTCAGTCCAGTGCTACTAGAAGTTGTGTGTATGGACTATGTGTGACTAATCGTCCCTGGAGGAAAGTGGACTCGATCAGCACATCTTTAATATCCTTCTACTATTGGAAGTATTGAATGACTTTTGTCTACACTCCTCCCTTCCGTCTTTCATACACTATATCTCTCTCTTTCTCTCTCTCTCTATCCTTCATAACATACCCTGACAACAGTTTCCTCCAACAATGAATAACCTGTTTATTGTTGAAAACTATGTCAGTTGTATGTATTGAATGTGTATCTGTAGTTGTTAGTGTCTGCTAATGTGATTGCAAGATAGGACTTTTAGATGTTAGTCTTCGTAATCTTCTCCAGCATATTCACAAGGCCAAAACATCAGACATCAAACATAGAATTAGAACGGTCTCACCCTGGATCCTCCGTTCAGCTTGAGTCTTGACTTAATCCAATTCTTGAAGAAAAAAAAACAATTGTTCACCACAGTAACACCGTACAGTAATCTGATCACGGTAAGTCCTTTCTGTAGACAGAGTTTCCCGTTTTTATGTTATTATAATCCATCAGTGAAAACACCTCACACCTGTCCACAGTTATTTATCCGTTTTCTGAATATAGGTACACTGGTCTAGGTTCTTCCCTGTTTCGTTTAGGTGAGTACTCAATTACAATGTTTTATCCTATTTGCTATGCTTGAATAAAGTTCTTTCTCTAAGGTTCACCAAAACCTGGTTTTTGACATTCGTTAGGTCACCCACTCTTATTTACTGTTTTGGTTGCTTTTTCTATAGTGACATACTTTCACTGCACCTGTGAAGTGCTTGATTAAATAGAAAGGTCTTTCCTTTATTATCAACACTGCTTTCTCGGTACAAGATATGTACTGGTTTATCTTCTTTGACATGTCAGGCTGTGTAGTGGAACCTGGGTAATAAACATTAAATCAGGTGATTTAAGTCTGCTTCATATTACTGTCTATGTGATTGTCTTTCTCCAGCCATAATGAAACAGCCTCCGAAAGAATACTCTGACATAAACAGCAGAATTCACTAAAGTCTAAACTATTCACTAAATAGAAAGCAATAGTAAACCCTAATCACAAACACATATTTCCCTATGCTAATATTACTCTAATATTAGTGTTACCTTATATATATATATATATATATATATATATATATATATATATATATATATATATATATATATATATATATATATATATATATATATAAGAATATATATATATATAGAGAGTTAATGTAAGTCCCCGAATCGAAATGTATCCTCACAGAAGCACTCTATCCCATTATAAGGGAGGATATTTCTTTTCATTAAAGAACACATAAATCCATCTTTCCGTCCAGTTTGGTAGCACACTAAACAGAAACTCCATGTTCTGTTATTTATACCGAGTGTCCCATCCTCCGTTGATTGTTTGATCTACAATCAAATTTGCCGTACCCGTAACATCAAAAGTTCCGTGAAATCACGTATACGTCCGGGCGCTCCGTGCTCCGGTCCGCTCCGTCCCTACGCTGTTTCCCTGTATTCTCCCGATGCTGGTACCTCAAAGCGTCCGACCCCTTTGATCACCGTCTCCGCTGTGTTTTCCGTTCCCGAAGTTTCCCATCCATCGGCCGATACGCGCTGCAGCCACTGACCTCTGCGAGCACCTGTCCCTATTTTATATTGTCGGTCAATAACCTTCAATTTATCCTTCTCTCAGATTGACAGACTCGATTGTTAACTCTTCTCATATATTGCCATTAATGTTACATCCAATTCTATCTGGGAATCACTAAACTATCATCATTCTGTGACAAAGGCCCCCTCTTAAGAGAGTTGACCGCGTCGACTCTTCTTCAATGTAGTTTTGATTCCTATGATCCTCCAACTTATTCTTCTTCCTCTGGAGTTGGATGTCTAGATAAGAAATCCGCTCCTACATTCTCCTTACCCGGGATGTATTCCACTGTGAAGTCCTGTTGCAACAACAACGTCCATCACATCCACCGTGCGTTGAGCTTCTGCGAAGTAGCTATGAACATCACGTGTTGATGATATGATTGGATCCTCACATGGATCAACACCTCATCCAGTAGGCGACCTCATATGCACCCTACCATACTACTCATGACTGAAACTAGTGTTGGCTCATCGCTCCTGTACGTTCAGTCGACCTCCTTTCGACTGGCGTAAGCGATGGCTCACAATACAGACGGATCGTCCCATCCTTACTGTAACACTGTTTCCAGATTCTCTTGGTTTCCCCCGGCTTTGCCTCTGGGGATGTTCCCCCTCGTCCTCGTTGGACCGAGTCGTCTTTCCCAAATCTCCTGGACTTTTGCTTCCAGGACCATCTTGGGCGATATTGTATCTGGTCAGCCAATCTTCGGTTGGAGTCCTGGGTATTCCGCGTCTTTCCCGACGTTACCCACCCCTTTTGAACTTGGTTACTGGGGAAAGTTTCCCTCTTGTCCTTTCCCTGACGTGTGATTTCCCTCCTCCCTTCGTTGGGTAAATCTGACCTATCACGTACTGTCCCATAGGCTCTCCTATGTTGTACTGGCGATCTCTGGTCTTCGTCTGGACTGGTAACTTTTGTCCCAATGGCTGCCATCACCATAAAGTGCGAAGCTTTGCTCCCGGATCTCTCCTCATATTTCCTAATGAGATGTCTAGGGAGATTTTTCTGCTCTTCCCCGATCCGTATTTTGTAGATGTTCTTGGACACAACCTTTTCCACAGGATAAGGTCCTTTCCATCCTACTTGGAGTATATTGGTCTCTGCTGGACCCCACACTTCCACTTTGTCTTCCACTTTAAGAGCTATTTTCCTCTTAGTCCGCTTGTTGGGTGGTGCTTTCTGGCACTCCGAACAAGACTTCAACCACCGGCGTACATCTCCGGTCATTCCTGGCCAGCAATAATGGCCGGAAATTTGCTGCAAGGTCTCTCGGACACCCATATGTCGATTCTCGCCTATGATGTGTCCACTCTGAAGAATGTGAGGACGGTGGGTCTCTGGAACCACCCACTGCTCGTGCAGGTTATCTCCCCTCCCAGCTCTCCGATAGAGTAGTCGATTCTTCAGCAAGTACTGTCCCCGTTCTGGTGGCTCAGCACTTCTTTGCAGCTTCCTGTAGCAAGGACGCAACGTAGTATCCTTCCTCTGGGCAGTATGCAATTCTCCTATCCCTGAGTTGTCGCATAGTGTCTCTGCCGCTTTTTCCTTCCCTTGAGATCCACTGACTACTGTTCCCTTGTGGGCTGGCTGTTTGGGCATCCCCAAAAAGACATATTTCGTGCCAATGATCATTGGGAATAGGGAGTCAGCTAATACAGCCGCAGGAATAATGCCCGTGACGTACCTGGATTTAATCTCCACCTTGGCGATTGGCAGCGTCATGGTATCCGCACTCCTCATTGCCGGCTGTATCTCTATGGTCTCCCCTGTAAGTTGGTCTGGGCGTACCAAGCTGGCGTCTATCACAGCTTCCCCATCCAAACCTGTATCGTAGAGACAAGCAACCTGTTGGCCATTTACTTCAATCAGTTCAACCACAGGTGGTCTCTCTTGGTCCTGAGTGTCTTCATCTCCTTGACCGTTTCCTTGCCTTCCTCTTTTGATTCCTCGAGGTTGGTTATGCAATTGGCGTCTTCTGCCTTGCATCTGCAGTCCACAGTATTATGTGTTTTCGACCGGCAGTGTGTGCACCATGTTCCCTTCCTAGGTTTCCGTGTGTCCTTTTTGTTCCTAGCTCCTTCGCCGACCTCAGCCTTGTCTGTGATCACCGTCGTAGGAATCACTTTGCATGCTGCGAAGTAAGAACTTTTAGGTTTCGATCTGCAGTCCTTCGTGTTATGAGATGGCACCTTGCAGAATGAACACCACTTCTCGGACCACTGTCGTTTCGCTGGAGAATTCGAGGTGTTCTGGTTTCCTTCCTTCACCTTCTCTGAACTCTCCATTGACGTCTTTATATAAGGTTCCACTTTTTCTCCTTCCCAGTTTTTAGGTTTCTTTTTCTCTTGTTTCTCCTGACCTTGGGTTTGTGTACTTAGTTCTTTAGCTTCCCCATGGACTTCTACGAATCTTTCCGCCAGCTTATTCACAACATCCAGCCGTTCCGCCCCTTGTTCTCCTAAAAATGTCTTCAGTGGTTCTGACATTTGCTGTCGCATCTGGTCGACCACCATGATCTCTTCCAGACTGTCATAGTCCCTCTTGAATTCTGCCAAGTCCATCCATTTCTGGAGATAGGATTTCAGCCTCAGACTGTAGGCGGCGAATAGCTCTCCCGGCTCTCGTCTAGACGATCTAAACTTCTTCCGATACGTTTGTGCTGTGACTTCATAATGCTTCATCAAAGCGGCTTTTAATTCCTCGTACTGATTTTCATGTCCTGGTGGTAGGCGTGTGTAGACCTCGTACCCTGAACCACGTAAAGCCTGGGATAATTTAAGAGCCCATCTGCTCCTATCCAGTCCCATAGCGACTGCCATTGCTTCGAATCGATTCGCAAAGTTGTCAAATTTTTCTTTAGACTCCTCATAAACAGCTAAGGGAAACTTCATTGCATGGTAGCTAGATCCACTCATGTTGGTTGCACCATGTAACGATGATCCGCCTTCCGCGCCATCTATTTCTCCCTTAGTTTGTGTTTTGAGTTCCATCTCTTTCATGCGGTATTCATGTTCCCGTATCTTGTTGGCTTCTTCCGCGTCAAGTCTCTTGTTGCTCTGTTCCATTTCCATGCGTTTCAATTCCAACTCAACCTTCCGATCTTCTCGTTCCGCTTGACGAATCTCTCGCTCTCTTTCCTGTATGTAATCAGTTAGTTCCGAACCAGCTAAACCAATTGCCTCCCCGTTGGCCCTCAGTTCGGCTGTAGTTACTTTAGGAGTTGCCATAGTTAAGAAGGTAAGTCCGCAAATAGAGTACAGACACTTCAAGGCAGTAAAGAAGAACTCACTATAGCCAGATAATCTATTATAAC
>JACEFZ010006781.1:120000-142500 GCA_014155875.1 Cepaea nemoralis
TGAAAACCATCATGTATAATAAATACACCGCCATATATAATATAAACGACAATGTATAATATAAACTATCATGTAGAATATAAACCACTATGTATAATATACATCATCGTGTGTAGTGTAAACCATCATGTATAATATAAACCATCATGTATAATATAAACCATCATGTATAATATAAACCATCATGTATAATAAATACACCGCCATGTATAATATAAACGACAATGTATAATATAAACCATCATGTATAATATAAACCATCTTGTATATAAACCATCGGGTATAATATAAACCATCGGGTATAATATAAAACATGTATAATATAAACCATCATGTATAATATAAACCGTCATGTATAATATAAACCATCATGTATAATATAAACCATCGGATATAATATAAACCATCGGATATAATATAAACCATCGGGTGTAATATAAACCATCATGTATAATATAAACCATCATGTATAATATAAACCATCATGTATAATATAAACCATCATGTATAATATAAACCATCATGTATAATATAAACCATAATGTATAATATAAACCATCATGTATAATATAAACCATCATGTATAATATAAACCATCGGGTATAATATAAACCATCGGGTATAATATAAAACATGTATAATATAAACCATCATGTATAATATAAACCATCATGTATAATATAAACCATCATGTATAATATAAACCATCATGTATAATATAAACCATCATGTATAATATAAACCATCGGGTATAATATAAACCATCGGGTATAATATAAACCATCGGGTATAATATAAACCATCGGGTATAATATAAACCATCGGGTATAATATAAACCATCGGGTATAATATAAACCATCGGGTATAATAAAAACATGTATAATATAAACCATCATGTATAATATAAACCATCGGGTATAATATAAACCATCGGGTATAATATAAAACATGTATAATATAAACCATCATGTATAATATAAACCATCATGTATAATATAAACCATCATGTATAATATAAACCATCATGTATAATATAAACCGTCATGTATAATATAAACCATCATGTATAATATAAACCATCATGTATAATATAAACCATCGGGTGTAATATAAACCATCGGGTGTAATATAAACCATCATGTATAATATAAACCATCATGTATAATATGAACCATCATGTATAATATAAACCGTCATGTATAATATAAACCGTCATGTATACTATAAACTGTCATGTATAATATACACCATCATGTATAATATAAACCACACTATAATATAAACCGTCATATATAATATAAAGCATCATGTATAATGTAAACGATCATGTATAATATAAACCATCATGTATAATATAAACCATCATATAAAATATAAACCGTCATATATAATATAAACCATCGTGTATAATATAAACCATCATGTATAATATAAACCATCATGTATAATATAATACATAATATATACCTATAAAACAAAATGTATGTGTGTGGGTTTGTGGTTGGGGATGTATTGGATGCGTTCGATAACGGTCCATCCGATTGAGATGAAAATTTCTACACATCTTCCTTTCATTCCCATGCAACCAACTGTCATAGTTTTGTTTAGTCTAGCATCATCTATTTACTTATTAACATTTAATAATTAAATTACATGACTTAACATAAGACAAAATATATAAAGGGACATAACTTTTAGTTAGCATTGCTATATCTTAGGTTAAGCCCCCTGGCTATAGATAGGTCGGTCGGTCGGTTGGTCGGATAGATAGATAGACAGACAGACAGACAGACAGACAGACAGCCGGACCGGGTCGTCAGACAGACAGACAGTCGGGAACGGGAACTTATATGATTACTTATATGAATTAAATGAGATGCACCCCATCAGGGGCTGGGCGAAGCCGGGACTGGTCAGACAGATAGTCGGGAACGGGAGCTTATATGACTACTTATATGAATTAAATGAGATGCTCTCCACCAGGAGCTGGGCGAAGCCAGGCCGGGTCAGACAGACAGACAGACGAAGCAGACAGACATACAGATAGATAGATAGATAGACAGACAGACAAAGCAGACAGATAGACAGACAGACAGACAGACAGACAGACAGATAGATAGATAGATAGATAGATAGATAGATAGATAGATAGATAGATAGATAGATAGATAGATCCCCGCAAGGGCCTGGGCGAAGCCGAGCCGGGTCAGCTAGTATAATATATATTATATAATATAATAACAATCTACCAGCTCCATAGCGAAGGGATTACGGGCGCAGTTCGAAGCACATCTGCGGCGATGTGGCAGCAGACTGGCTTGCGTTGGGCTTTTATGGAATGGCATGGATGGCGGTTGTTCAGAAAGCAATGGCAAACGACTGAACGTAAATTTGCCAAGATATCACAAACAGCCAAAACATCATGGGGTTGACTGCTACGTCAAGATTTAGTGGTGGTAGCATATTATGTTGGAAAATATGATTGCGCGATCATTTGAAATAATACAAACCGTGTAATCAGAAGAGGAACGTCATATTAAGACAGAACCGTTATTCTGCCATGCTGCAAGGCTCGTAAATGTCGTTCGTCATCCATGACAATTTAGGTCAAATTATAACATGCTAAACAACACTTTCTCCGTAATCCCGTTTATCACGCAGAGTCTCGTAGCGGGCGAGAGCTGGGAGCGGTTCGACGCCCCCGCTGGTGACTTGCGGGATAACTGAGCCGGCCGCTCAGAAAGCAATGGCAAACTACTGAGCGTAATCTTGCCAAGAAATCAACAGACAGCTGACAGATGCTGCTGTTGACAGCGATGTCCTGTAAAGGATATGCGAATTTAAAAAAAAAAAACAGTCACACTCTCTCAATGGATCCCTACTCGCGACAGTTAGCAAAATGTCAGTCAAAACCTCAAGTACTCCTGCAACTTATGTGACGTGACCTTCGCCATAGTTAAATACGCCAGATCATCAACATCTTTTAAGACAAAGCCCCTCCTATATTTATTCTTTAAGTATGAAACCGTTTCTTCCTTTATATATATATATATATATATATATATATATATATATATATATATATATATATATATATATATATATATATATATATATATATATATATAACACCCCTTCCCTCACTTCTGTCACCTTGATTATGGTTAACTCTACATTCTTTAAATATCAGAGCAACAGGCATCACTAGCTTGACTTCAGCGAGGATATCGAACAGCCAGTTTTCTCGCGCCAGATTTAGTGTAATCAAACGGACTTGACATATACCAGTTATCTCCACAATACCAGCTACCTCCCCGCTCCATTGTATGATTACCCCTGGAAAGTTTTCCAACAAACTCCTGTCCCAATTAGTTCGAATTTGTATCCAACATTAAATTCGCTTGATGGTGTTGTTTTAGTGGTTCCCACAAAATGTCACGCTCGTGATTCAGGGATAATTTATTAATTTTTTCACTGACGTGGCGGTTGCTGTGTCAAATGACGTGTTTAATCATGATCATTGGAAGGAGACAGCGGTGAAAGCTGGGAGAAGAGGCTGTGGTTGGTGTCGCAGATACCAGTTGCTACTTGAATTACCGTGCTGGAGCCAGGCGGTGTATTATTTCCTTCGGTCACTGATTTACTGTTTTTGTTAATACGGTGTTCCAAGACTGCATTGAAAATGTATTTATTATTGTCTTCGTTCTGTGATAAGTGTTTATTCGCGTGTTAATGCGGTTTTCCGAGACTGTGCACTGAAAACGTATTTGGGGATTTATAACTATCTACAGTAAATTATGGTTTTAAAAGTTTATGCGTGTCCTTTAAAAGACGTCACAGCCAACCGCAATAGTTGTTGGCTATTTGCGATTTTCTAGGGAAGTTTACGAGTAGCAGTTTGCCATTGCTTTATGAACGACCAACGCGCTTGCCATTGTTAACAATCAACACACGCGGTCTGCTTCTAAATCACCAGCAGGTAACTTTGAACGCTGTATTCGGGATTAGGGATGGCGCTCGCTACCCCTTCGCCACAGAGGACGGCAAGTTACTGTTACTGTGGGTGTGTTATTGGGAGCCGCGTAGGTGTAGTGGCTAGATGCTCGCCTGCAAGCCTAGTGGTCATTGGCTCGAATCACCATTTGCAACACGGACCTCCTAGCTATTAATTAAATTTGTTATGTTTGCATGGGCTAACTTGTTTCACAATTAGAAAACCTACTCACAAAAGCATATTTATGACATACTAGCTGACCCTGCCCGGCTTCGCCCAGTCACTGGTGGGGAGCATCTCATTTAATTCATATAAGTAGTCATATAAGTTCTCGTTCCCGTTACCGACTGTCTGTCTGTCTGTCTGTCTGTCTGTCTGTCTGTCTGTCTGTCTGTCTGTCTGTCTGTCTGTCTGTCTGTCTGTCTGTCTGTCTGTCTGACCCGGCCCGGCATTGCCCAGCTCCTGGTGTGGAGCATCTCATTTAATTCATATAAGTAGTCATATAAGTTCCCGTTCCCGACTATCTGTCTGTCTGTCTGTCTGTCTGTCTGTCTGTCTGTCTGTCTGTCTGTCTGTCTGTCTGTCTGTCTGTCTGTCTGCCTGACCCTGTCCGGCTTCGCCCAGTCCCTGGTGGGGAGCATCTCATTTAATTCATATAAGTAGTCATATAAGTTCTCATTAAATTCATACAACAAAAAAAGTAACTTAAAAGAATGTCCTTCCACACACCATCCATTATTTTTAATGAAAACTCTTTCTAATCACCTGCATGACTACAGTAACTTCTTAAGCAAATAAAGATGAGTTACAATGTTATGCATTGTGCATTATTTTTATGAAAACTTTGAAAATGCCTTACAGATTGTATCATTATTTATTATAACTCATATGCCGGTACATAACTATGGACACAGAGTTTATAAATCTTTGAAAACTTACCACAATATGACTATAAGTTATACAGAAAAGTTATGCCCCTTGAAATAACTTTTACGGAGTTAGGTCCCCTGAAATATATGAAATTATAATGAAAAATGAAAAATGAAATAATACTGAGTAAGCAGGCAATTTCACACTAACAAAATATCACAGTTGGCAGCTCTAGAATGAAAGGAAGGCGTGTAGAAAATTGCATCTCAATCGGTTGGGCCGTTCGCGAACACATAAAGGACATAAATACAGATAGACAGACGATCCTTATTTATATATAAGATTTGGAGAAAAGGAGCTATGATAGAGCAGTAGATAAAGTATTTGCTACTGGACCGGTAGAATTGTGTTTAAATCCACTTGAGATGGGACTGTTTCATTGACGTGGATTCTGAGGTCAACCTAGCCAGAAGTAAGTATAGGGTGTATTTTTAATGACCGTGCAGTGTTTGAAAATATTGCCGGTCCAAGTTTTGTATTCACCCTCTGTAAAGTTCATGTCACAAAATAGGTAAATACAAAACTTGACCGTCGATATTTTCAAACACTGCACGGTCATTAAAAATACACCCTGTACCAGGAAATACCTTAGGAAGTAAAGGTGGCCAGTTTGATATTGGCCTCCGCGCCCATCGAGTACTGATTTGTCTATAACAATACGGATCTATCGTCATATGCCCAGGGTTCTTTAAGGCGTGAAGAAGGGTCATTTACTTACTTAGGTGTATGATACCTGGTGGTTGTATGGTTGGTTGCTTAGTTGGCTGGTTGATTGATTGGTTGGTGGATTGTATGGTTGGTTGGTTGGTTGGTTGACTGTCTGGCTGGTTGGTTGATTGATTGGTTGGTGGATTGTATGGTTAGATGGTTGGTTGTCTGACTGGTTGGTTGATTGATTGGTTGGTGGATTGTATGGTTAGTTTGTTGGTTGACTGTCTGGCTAGTTGATTGGATGCTTAGTTGTTTGATTAGATGCCTGGTTCGCAGATTGATCGCTTGGTGGATTGGTTGGTTGTATGGTTGGTTGGTTGATGAATTGGTTAATTGGTTAGTTGGTTGATTTGTTGTGAATTCTCCAACTTATTATGAGTTGTAACTGAACCCACACAGGTCGGAAAGCCAGCTGATCTGACAGATATTGCCAATCGTTCATGGTGGGATTAAACGGGAATTTAAAGGTGGGAAAGTGGTGGGGGTCGACTTCATTGCACTGGGTTTTACTCAATATGGCTCAGTCCCTTTCCATATAGCAGCCTGTCGTAATCTTCACACATAGTACGAACTCCGTAGCTCTAGCGATGATCCCCAGAGGACTCTCAAAATATTGCACTCATGAACAGAATGAAGGAGTTCTAAAACGAACCCGCGACCTTCGGAGCATGAGACAGTCTGCCTGACCACTTGACCACGCAGACTCCCTCATGATGAGGTAACCTCTACTGAACGGTTTGTTCCTCTTTGCCTTGGTTATACATCTTAAATAACCCTTTATTACCACTGCCATGACCGATTGATTCCTCGTTGTGTTGATTTTCATTTTAAGTAATTCTTTATTGCCTAACGCATGCGCGTTTTGTTCCTCTTTTCCCGGTTACACATTTTAAATAACCCTTTACTACCACTGGCATGAACGTTTTGTTCCTCTTTTCCCTAGTTATACATTTTAAGTAACTATTTATTCCACTGGCATGAACGTTTTGTTCCTCTTTTCCCTAGTTATACATTTTAAGTAACTATTTATTCCACTGGCATGAATGTTTTGTTCCTCTTTTCCCTAGTTATACATTTTAAGTAACTATTTATTCCACTGGCATGAACGTTTTGTTCCTCTTTTCCCTAGTTATACATTTTACGTAACTATTTATTCCACTGGCATGAACGTTTTGTTCCTCTTTTCCCTAGTTATACATTTTAAGTAACTATTTATTCCACTGGCATGAACGTTTTGTTCCTCTTTACCCTAGTTATAATTGGAATATTTTTTTTTAAAGCTAGTTGGAATAGCTATCGATTGGGTCATGCGCATATTCACAAACAACACAAATAGGGGTATCCATTGGGTTGACAAAATTCTAGAAGACCTGGACTTTGCCGACGACATAGTGCTTTTGAGTTCAACACACCCAGATGCCCAAGAGAAAATAAACCATCTCCAAAATGTTTCAGGACAAATTGGTCTCCAAATTAACACCACAAAAACAAAATCTATTGATATTACCAACAGTTCAGACGACACCAAATTAAGCAACCATGTTCTTGAAAATGTCAACAGCTTCACATACCTAGGAAGCAAAATGACTCAACACCATTAATATTATCTTGAATCTCACTGGCATCTGGTGCCTTCAATAAACTGTTGAACATCTGGAAGTCAAAGTCACTCAGCCAACATACGAAACTTAAAATCTTAAATTCTTGTGTGATTCCAGTGCTAACGTATGGATGTGAGAGTTGGAAATCAACGGCAGCTTTAGATAAAAAATTATACAATTTTGAGAACAAATGTCTTAGAAGAATTCTAAACATCCAGTGGACATATTTCAAAACCAATGCGCAAATAAGACAAGAGGCTAAGCAAGATATTGTATCCAATTTTATAAGAGAACGCCGTTGGAACTACATCGGCCATGTACTCAGAATGGACAAGACAAGACTCCCCTACCAAGCCCTCATATGGTCACCAGCAGGGAAAAGAAAACGGAGCAGACCAAGAGAGACCCTGCGTAGGACCATCATCAGAGAAGGCTCATTCAACGGCCAAGTGAACATCCAAGATCTACAACAGGTAGCAGCGAACCGCCAGACATGGAGAGACAGGACTTCTGCCCTATGCGCCGACTTAGGCTCAAGAGGAAAGACTAACTAACCCTAGTTATGCATTTTAAGTAATCGTTTATTACCACTGACAGGAACGTTTTGTTCCTCTTTGCCCTTGTTATACTTTTAAATAACTCTTTATTTCTACTGACATGCATGTGTTGTTGCTCTTTTCCCCGGTTACACATTTTAAATAACCCTTTATTGCTACTGGCATGAACGTTTTGTTCCTCTTTGCCTTCGTTATACATTTTAAATAACCCTTTATTATCACTGACATGAGCGCGGTCAGATAAGGGTTCGATGTTTGCACTCGTCGTTCGCTATATGAGGGAACAACTGGCCACCTATCCCTCCGTGCCTTAAGGCGTGGAAAAATGTATCGCTCCTAGCAATTCACATACCCCCAAAAAGTTCCTGCTACGGGACTGATCACTTATTTTGTCAGCGATAGATACAGTGGTTGTAAAAGGTCACCACACTGCTATAAGCGTGTGAAACCTGGACTGTTATCAGCGACATGCTAGGAAATTAAACCACTTCCACACAGTCTGCCTTAGGAAGCTATTGAAGATAAAATGGCAAGACACGATCCCAGACACTAAAGTTCTAGAAAGAGTGTCCATGCCCAGTATCAACACTCTACTAATGAAGAATCAGATTCGCTGGGCTGGTCGTTTAACTCGCATGCCAGATCACAGGCTCCCTAAAAGAATTTTTTTATTGCGAGCTGCGTTGTGGTAAACGCTCCTAAGGCGGCCAGAGGAAACGCTTTAAAGACACTCTGAAAATCTCACTGAAAGCTTTTGGAATTCATCTTGACATCTGGAAGATTGCTGCTAAAGACCGAAATTTTTGGCGTACATCATTAGGCAAGGGTACAGTCACTTGTGAAGCAGCCAGGACTGCAAGAGCTAAGCAGAAGAGACTTGACAGAAAAACCACTGCAGAGGATTCTCCTCCTGGAACGTCAAGCATTCTTTGCCCACATTATCAAAGAACATTTCGAACCAAAATAAGCCTTATCAGCCATCTTAGAACCCACGGTGCCATACTTTCAACCCCACTGGACGAAATGAATGGTCATCATAATTCTTGATGGACAAACAACAACAGAAGGTCACAAAATGAGCGCTAGTAGGAATAATAGAAAAACAAGAGTAATGGTAATATGGGTAATAGTTAGTTAGTCTTTCCTCTTGAGCCTAAGGCGGCGCATAGGGCAGAAGTCCTGTCTCTCCATGCTTGGCGGTTCGCTGCTACCTGTTGTAGATCTTGGATATTTACTTGGCCATTGAATGAGCCTTCTCTAATGATGGTTCTACGCAGGGTCTCTCTTGGTCTTCCCCGTTTTCTTTTCCCTACTGGTGACCATATGAAGGCTTGGTAGGGGAGTCTTGACTTGTCCATTCTGAGTACATGGCCGATGTAGTTCCAACGGCGTTTTCTTATGAAATTGGATACTGTATCTTGCTTAGTCTCTTGTCTTATTTGTGAATTGGTTCTGAAGTCTGTCCAGTGGATGTTTAGAAGTCTTCTAAGACATTTGTTCTCAAAATTGTCTAATGTTTTATCTAAAGCTACTGTTGATTTCCAACTTTCACATCCATACGTTAACACTGGAATCACACAAGAGTTGAAGATTTTAAGTTTTGTATGTTTGCTGAGTGTCTTTGACTTCCAGATGTTTGACAGTTTATTGAAGGCACTAGATGCCAGTGCGATTCTAGATGATATTTCTGGTGTTGAGTCCCCTGTAGATGTCATTTTGCTTCCTAGGTATGTGAAGCTGTTGACTTTTTCAAGAACGTAGCTGTTCAATTTGGTGTCATCTGAACTGTTGGTAAGATCAATAGTCTTTGTTTTTGTGGTGTTTTGGGTAATAGTAATATCAAAGAAATCGCTGAACGTTGATCGGCGCTCATTGTGCCAACGGCTTCTGGCGGAGGAGTGCAAATGGGAGGGTACAAGCATTACCATAGTTCGAGGAAATGCAACTTAAAGACTAAATGTCATAGCAGGGCAGACCAGGCCCTAAGCCTCAACCCCACTGGATGAAATGAATTGTCATCTTCATTGTTGATCGACAAACAACAAGCCTTAGTCTGCAACTGGTCTAGGATGGAAGTTAAGATAGGATTAGAGCAATGCTTTGCTGATCCGGCAGCTTCTGCGGCTTGTTTTGTTTCAGACATATTGGTGTTACTTTTCCGCTGGAGTAAACTAGACAGGTCGAGAGAGGAGATCATTTACATGGGCAACACGTGGTCTCTAAACTCAGCCCAGGCTTTATGCTATGGAGCGGTATAACTCCATTTTACAACCTATCGTCTGTGAAGATGGCTAGGTGCCAATCAGTCACTCAGTATCAAAGAAACAGTTCGTGTCAGTATGTAAAGTTAAAGTAACTGGTGTAAGCTTGGGACAAGTACTTCAATTCAACTATCTAAGCACATGGATAACATAAGACTGAAGATGCATCAGAGATATAAAGAACACGATAGGACACGCAAAACTGCATTGTATAAAATGAAAAACATCTTATGGATTAAATTCTTAGCATTGGAGGTTAGAGAAAGAATTCTTGCATGCAACATAGAACCAGTTCTATCGTATAGCTGTGAATCATGGGCACTTAGTAAAGAAGCAAAACAAATCCATGGAAGCTTTAGACGTGTGGACTGTATAAGAATGATGAAAACTCCTTGGACAGCCACACTGAGTAATCTAAATACACTGAAGGAGGCCAAGACACGAAGACAGTTTCTCTCAAACAGCAGAAAGAGGCAGTCATCAATTCTGGTCCTTATGTCAAAAACGTAAACATACCGCGGCATCTGGAAAGATTTGGGGAAAGAGATGAAGGAAAACAGCGAGAGAAAATTCTTGGCAGTATTGTATCATGGCGTAGATGGGAGTAAGAACTCGAATTGATACATGCCTTAGGAAATCGAAAGGTGTGGAGTAGCATGATCTCTCACGGCAGTAGGTAAGGCATTTGATGAAGCTGAAGATGAGGTCATCATGTTTGCAGTTTATTGGTAATTCTGTTAGTTGCTGTCCATGTTTCTGACTTACATTCTTCCTTATACCGGTCCCATATAATCTTGAAACGACTGCCTCGAAGAGGGTAATGAAACTAGAACATTATATACAACTATAAGAAAGAGAAAAACATCATTCATTGGTAATGTGATGAGAAGAGAGGCGTTGAAGAACATCGTGACAACTAGAAAGATTAATGGGACAAAAGACAGAGGCAGGCGGCAAGAAATGATGCTAGCAGGACTGAGACGGTGGCATGGAGGAATGTCATCAGCGAGTTGATTCAGAACACCAAGGAGCGAGATCTGTGTAGAGACATGAACGTTTACGCCACTGGCATGTCACATGATGATGATAATCTCTCTCTCTCCCACTCTCTCTCTCTCTCTCTCTCTCTCTCTCTCTCTCTCTCTCTCTCTCTCTCTCTCTCTCTCTCTCTCTCTCTCTCTTTCTCTCCCTCTCCCTCCTGCCCTTTGTTCATGTTTTTAACCCATACAATAGTACCCACTTCCGCACACTTTCTAGTGTCATGAAAGCTCCTCTTCCTTTTATATTCTTATTTTATTTTCTATGTCCACATTGTTTCCCAAATAGGTGTATGATCCCGCGTCTTGAAGTGAGGTTTCACCAAGGGAGATCGGGTTGTTATTTACTTGGTTTAATCTTATTATCGGGTTGTGAGCATTCGCCGAATCTTTTCTCCTCCCGTCTTCATTAATTCTTGCGACTATCAGCACCAGATAATCTCAAAAACTACTTTCCGCCTTCGCTAATTCTTGCGACTATCGGCCCCCATATAATCTTTAAAACTACCATCCGCCTTCGCTAATTCTTGCGACTACCAGCACCGGATAATCTTGAAAACTACTTTCTTCCTTCATTAATTCTTGCGACTATCGGCCCCATATAATCTTGAAAACTACTTTCTTCCTTCGTTAATTCTTGGGACTATCGGCCCCATATAATCTTGAAAAATACTTTCTGCCTTGGCTAATTCTTGCGACTATCGGGCCCTAGATAATCTTGAAAACTACCATACGCCTTTTCTAATTCTCGCGAATATGTTCCCCCAGATAACGACTTTCGGGACGTTACGAGTTCAGACCACGTATTGTATAGGGCAGGTAATGAACATATAAAATGAGCAACGCGGTAAAACAAGTTATGTGAGTTATTGACTACAACCTAATGTACGGTCCGCTCAGATCTATTCAATTTATACTGGCGACATATGGCCGCGTTACTGATAAGAATTTTACTAGACTCCACTTTACGACTTCAGATCAGATAAATGTTTACAGCGAAGACTTATGGCGGGAGAATGTTGGCCCCTGTTTGTTCTTGTACCCCTCTAGCAGTGTTTGTTGAATGTATACATAATGACATGTGATTTGTGCAGTAACTGCTGCCGTGTATGTGGTATGCTTAGAAAGAGGTCAGACCAGAGACTTTTCTGCTCCTATCTGATGTGAGTTGGGTTGCTTATTTTTAAAGTTTTGGACATCGAATCTTCTTCTTCTTCTTCTTCTTCTTCTTCTTCTTCTTCTTCTTCTTCTTCTTCTTCTTCTTCTTCTTCTTCTTCTTCTTCTTCTTCTTCTTCCTCCTCCTCTTCCTCCTCCTCTTCCTCCTCCTCCTCCTCTTCTTCTTCTTCTTCTTCTTCTTCTTCTTCTTCTTCTTCTTCTTCTTCTTCTTCTTCTTCTTCTTCTTACTCCTCCTGTTCTTCTTCTCTCACTGTATGATAGTCCATCCCTCAGTGTACCATGTTGACATGTCCAGTACAATCCCAGGGCAACAAAAATATGGGTCTGTCACTTCTTGTCAGATATGTCTTTAGGCGTGTACAAGTCCGTTATATTTCCTTATTTGCCATATGGCTAGAGCGTTTAAAAAAAAAGTTAGTTGCATATCCTTTACAGGACATTGCTGTTGAACCCAGCATTATTTGACTGTTTGATTTTTTGGCAAGCTTACTTAACGACCGACACTGTACCTTTGTTTGAAAACCAACGGAAGGCGGTCTTCTGACAAACTGCTGTGTTTCGATCGTGATATGCGTGATTACGAATTGCGGTCGTAACCTCTTCATCGCAGAGTCAGCTTGGTCAACGCCGGAACTGTCCTGGTCAGAACAAGTCATCGACCTCTGCTAGTGCGTTTTAGGGTGTGTAAAATAATACGGAGCTTGTACTTTGCTAGAGAAGCTGGTCGAAACCGAGGACTACAACTGGAGGACTTGGCGTCAATAATCAGAGTGTGAGCGTGTGAATCGAATATCAGTGTAGCCAGCAAGAAGAAGTGCACCATGTGTTGAGATGAGTTGAGTTGAGCTAAGAACCGGCAATCACTGCACTCAGGGCATTCCCATATGCGCTCCGTCCCCTCGTTCAACAGCCAGCGGACAGTCACACAACTAATCGTTCTCACCACTATCTGATTGAAAGTTCTCCTGGTCTTCCCTCTCAGTTTTGAGATTCTTCCAGAACCCTTGCCGATCCCCCGCACTCCCATTTTTTCCACACACGGGTTCTCAAGCTGTTCCCCCATCTTCTCTACCTGGTCCCACAGGCGCACGACCACTTCTCCCTTGTCCATAGGTAATTATCACCAAGAGGTGCATTCCCTGCCAGCCTATCAGACTGCGAGGCACTGGTCATGAACGTCAAATGGGACAGTTAGTCACAGTAAGTTGGTGGATTGGCTACACAGGAGATCGGGGCACTTACGTACGTGTCCGAAGTGCAGTGATGATAGTCTGATCTGAACTAAACTGAGCAAAACGGAATCGTCGCTTAATTTTTAACAAAAAAAGCCATGGCTGGAAAGATCAGTGGGAGGAGAGGAAGATTCACACCGGGAGATTGTGTGTGAGTCGGTGACATGGAGGGATATCAGCTGAGTTGCTCCAGAACATCAAGGACAGAGGTTTATGGAGAGACACGAACGCCTACGACAGTCGGCAAGGCACGTGATGATGATAATCTTGATAATATCATATCTGCTTAGGTACAGATAGCTCCACAGCAGCATTTACTGTTAGGTGTGTGAAATGGTATATCTTCACATATTCTAGGCTGCGACATAAGAGGTGAGTAGGCCACTTGTTTTCTTCATCACTTTCCCTGTATGTGTCCATAAAATTCTGACAATTGCCTGGCTCCCAATATTGTATGAAGCTTGGTCATCCCCAGTTCATCCGCAGAACTGTCCTGCTAGGAATTCAGTCCGGGCCGATGTCTTGCCAGCCAAACACAATAACGATTATATCACTCTGACTATGTTTCGTACCAAATGAGAAAGATGAATAGAATATCACACCAACAAATAAAACTAAATACGCTACCACGAATTACACTTGCAAGAAACTAAACCACCAACATTTATTTATTGATCAAGAACACTTGTAAGTTATATTATAATTACTTTATGTGCAGTTCAACATGAGGCGATAACATTTATCAGAAGCAATTATAAAGCCAAGTGGAAATTGGAGCATCCAGGCCACCAGATAAATGATGCATATTACCAACTCTCCTGAAGAGAACTAGAAACCGATTCCGCACAGGAAGCATTGGGCTGAAATAACACGTATAATAAATCAGGGATAGGAGATGCTGATGCATGTGACTGGAACTTCTAGCATCTTCATCTTATTTGTTTCTTTCTCCATTTAGCTCAGTGAAATTGTGGGAAGAGGAAGCGGGTGTAAAGATCTGTTATGCGCTCTTTCTTTATGCTCTTTGTAAGTTTATATTCATTTCTCTAAGCGGTTGTCTTTTGTTTTATTTTGTTTTATTTTGTTTTTGCGCTGGCTGGCGTTGAACTCTAACGCAGTCCATACATGTGCTACTACTTCTGGTGCGCCTGGATTAGCTTTCCGTATTACCAGTATACCGAGCCATCAGGCCAACCCATTCCGACTTCTAAGGTTGATCTTGATGCCATCACTACATCTTTTACGTTGTCTCTCCCTTTCTCTGTTTCTATTATATTTCTTCAATGTGGCTCTTTGTGGCAGGGCATTCTTGTGAGGTGGTCAAGCCATTTAATCTGTTGTTTAATCTGAAGTGCACGACTGGTTTCATTTCTAATTCTATCTTTCACAGTTACTTCCGCAGCTCTTCTAAGGCATCTCATCTCTCAATCAATCAATCATGTGCCATGCCGGAAAGCGTGGGCGGTCATGACTCGCCATTTCACTCGATCACCAGTGTCGTGGATCAGCTCAGTGTTCCTGTCTCGTCCATGCCATGTGGCCAAGCCATCCAGGTATTTTCCTCTTGGTCTGTTCCCCTCGATCTTGCCAGTTGTCGCTAAGTTCTCCAATCCATTTCTTCTCATAACATGTCCAAAAAATTTTGACTGTCTACGTCTAATTTCTCTAATCAGTTTACGATGTTCATTTGTCTCCTGTAGTACTTGGTCATTGGTTTTTCTGTCTGTCCATGGTATTCTATGCATTTTCCTCAGAAACCACATTTCTGCAGCCATCAGATGTCTACTCATCTCTACAAAGGCATTATCATCTCTACTAAGGCATCCTATCTCTACAAATGCATCTTATCTCTACTAAGGCATTATCATCTCTACTAAGGCATTATCATCTCTACTAAGGCATCTTATCTCTACTAAGGCATTATCATCTCTACTAAGGCATCTTATCTCTACTAAGGCATAATCATCTCTACTAAGGCATCTCTTCTCTACTAAGGCGTTATCATCTCTACTAAAGCATCTCATCTCTACTAAGGAATTATCATCTCTACTAAGGCATCTTATCTCTACTAAGGCATTATCATCTCTACTAAGGCATTATCATCTCTACTAAAGCATCTCATCTCTACTAAGGCATTATCATCTCTACTAAGGCATCTTATCTCTACTAAGGATCTTATCTCTGCTAAGGCATTATCATCTCTACTAAGGATCTTATCTCTACTAAGGCATCTTATCTCTACTAAGGATCTTATCTCTACTAAGGATCTTATCTCTACTAAGGCATTATCATCTCTACTAAGGATCTTATCTCTACTAAGACATTATCATCTCTACTAAGACATTATCATCTCTGCTAAGGCATTATCATCTCCACTAAGGCATTATCATCTCTACTAAGGCATTATCATCTCTGCTAAGGCATTATCATCTCTACTAAGGCATTATCATCTCTACTAAGGCATCTTGTCTCTACTAAGGATCTTATCTCTACTAAGGCATTATCATCTCTACTAAGGATCTTATCTCTACTAAGGCATTATCATCTCTACTAAGGCATCTATCTCTACTAAAGATCTTATCTCTACTAAGGCATTATCATCTCTACTAAGGATCTTATCTCTACTAAGGCATCTCATCTCTACTAAGGCATCCTATCTCTACTAAGGCATCCTATCTCTACTAAGGCATCTTATCTCTACTAAGGCATTATCATCTCTACTAAGGCATTATCATCTCTGCTAAGGCATTATCATCTCTACTAAGGCATTATCATCTCTGCTAAGGCATTATCATCTCTACTAAGGCATTATCATCCCTGCTAAGGCATTATCATCTCTACTAAGGCATTATCATCTCTACTAAGGCATCTTGTCTCTACTAAGGATCTTATCTCTACTAAGGCATTATCATCTCTACTAAGGATCTTATCTCTTCTAAGGCATTATCATCTCTACTAAGGATCTTATCTCTACTAAGGAATCTCATCTCTACTAAGGCATTATCATCTCTACTAAGGCATTATCATCTCTACTACGGCATCCTATCTCTACTAAGGTATATTATCTCTACTAAGGCATCTCATCTCTACTAAGGCATCCTATCTCTACTAAGGCATCTTATCTCTACTAAGGCATCCTATCTCTACTGAGGCATTATCATCTCTAATAAGGCATTATCATCTCTACTAAGGCATCTCATCTCTACTAAGGCATCTCATCTCTACTAAGGCATCTCATCTCTACTAAGGCATCCTATCTCTACTAAGGCATTATCATCTCTACTAAGGCATCCTATCTCTACTAAGGCATCTTATCTCTACTAAGGCATCTCATCTCTACTAAGGCATCCTATCTCTACTAAGGCATTATCATCTCTAATAAGGCATTATCATCTCTACTAAGGCATTATCATCTCTACTAAGGCATTATCATCTCTACTAAGGCATTATCATCTCTACTAAGGCATTATCATCTCTACTAAGGCATCTTATCTCTACTAAGGCATTATCATCTTTACTAAGGTATCCTATATCTACTAAGGCATCTTATCTCTACTAAGGCATCTCATCTCTACTAAGGCATCTCATCTCTACTAAGGCATCTCATCTCTACTAAGGCATCTCATCTCTACTAAGGCATCTCATCTCTACTCAAGCGCCTCATCCCATCTCACTAGTAAAATGATAGCTAAACATTTGATACTGGAGTGTCCAACATATGTTAAGCAGGGAAAACTATTTTGGCCTACACCCGCTCCATTTGAGGACACTAAGTTGACTGCTGTTTTCTTTGCATTTATCCATATTTACGCCGGTAGATGTCAGAAGCAGATGAGGAAGTGCATTTCAACATCTGCATACGCTTGAGAAAAGCCACGCCTAACTGACCCAACACCGCTGTTCTGGTATACCAGTTGGCTGTACTACATACACTATACCACAACCATTTCTTAAACCCATTACAATTGCGAATATGTTTCCCTCCACGCGTTAACAATAAGCCGTGTTGTATCAGGATTCCTTCAGACAACAGCACTTGTAGTTCCAGTCTTTGTTGACTATCTAAGTGGGCGCGGTGAAATCAAGAAACGATATGCACAATACAAAACCTCTCCCACCCTCCTCTTTCCCTTCCCCCCGCACACCAACCAGCCTTGCGATTGTATTTCGAATCGGCTGTAATGATATCTCAGAATTGTTCCGCTGTATTTTGTATTCAACTGCTTATCCAGCGACGCAGGTAGATGTGTGTGGCGGTCTGTCAGACAGCAGACGTGAAATTAATTCTAACGGCTGGCTAGATTAGTTGAAATTATAAAGCGATATAAGTTGAGCTTGCGGCTTGGTTTTTTTTGTGTGTGCGAAGATTTGCTTTGTGTCGTCGTTTGTTGTTGTTTATTCTTGGTTGATTATACACGCGGGATGTCGAAATATGGCCGTGTATGTAAAAATTGTGCGTTAGTTGATTCCTGCAGCTCACGTAAGTTAGAATAGTTTGTTTTGTTTTATAATCATCATCATCACTTGTCGTGAAAAGTGGCGTAGACGTTCATATCTGACCGTAGATTTGGGTCCTTGGTGTTCTGGATCAGGTCTGTTGATGATATTGCCCCATCCCATCGTTGCATAATTAGACACTCCCTTAACAGGAACCCACGAGGTGACGAAGATAGTCAAACTTTCAACTGTCATCTACTGCCAACTGTCATCTACTGCCAACTGTCACCTACTGCCAACTGTCATCTACTGCCAACTGTCATCTGTTGCCAACTGTCATCTACTGCCTATAGTGATGGGGCTTTCAGCCTGAGAAATTGAGGCCCCCACCCCCCCCCCCCCCCCCCCCCCCCCCCCCCCCCCAGGTTAATGCAGTCACCGCGAACTGTGCAGGTTAGGGTTTTCTTTTTGCTTCATATCTTATTGATTAGTCGAACCCGGGTCTCCCGAAGGAGAACCCGACATTCTAGCCACTCTGCCTGCTGCTCCTCAACAGAAATAGTAGAAGACCTAAAACACATGTTAGTAAGTTAGTCGACAGATCATCCTCATTACACATCGATCCATTCAGTCCATAAGTGCTCGGATCCCCTCCACAGTAAATCCCGCAGCGTGTAGCGGCTCATGACACTAGTTCTGTGTTGAGAACACATGGGGGAAAAAAGAATTAAAGAGATGAATAATATGGAGAGAACATGGACAACTGCAAGAGATAGCAAACGAGGGGACGGCTTGGAGTGAGTTGATTGAGGGAGAGTGCCCCAATGGGGAATACAGGTCAAAAGACGAGCGATTCCAATGACCTTGACCATGAAGTATCGCTTCACTAGATCTGTCTCTGCTTGTTGTACGGCTGATCTTTCCCGTGTTCACTGTTTTCACCAAAGCTTTTTCATCATGGAACTTAGAATGATCTGTATCGGACACTCAGAGGCAATTAAATTAACTCAATTTCAGCTTACGTTTCGAGGAAATGAATAAGAAGAAACCCACCTTCGGAACTGCACGCCATCTGCTAGACACCGGTCACGTGATGTATAAAGTCAAGGCTTTCGGCGTGTCACACTGCAAATAACATGGACGAATGCTAGAATTCACCGAAGCTGCTACGATTGGAATGGCTAATCCACCGATTTGTAAACAAAAAGACATGATGGCTAATTTTAAACTACCATGGTTGTTTTGTGTATTTCAGTTATAATAATTGATTGTTTGCTTTAGTTTATGTTGATTGACTTTTGTCGTGTTCATCATGCCAGATACACTGAAATATACCTGGTAATAAACTGTTACACACAAGCACGCGCTCGCGCACACACAATACAATACGAGTGCTATAGCAAGAGCTTGCCGTGGGTATGTGAACTGTTCAGGCCATCACATTTGTGTAGGCTTGGATGCACGGGGGGATGGGTGGTCAATCTTTCCCTCTCATAGCCAATGTCGAGAGCTGGCATAGAACCGCGGGCGATTTGAAAGCAGATTGTTTTGCATTATTTTTATGATATGAGACGTCGACGCTGTTGGAATCAAAGACAAACTACTGAAGTAAACATTGCCGTATTAAATCTCACCCAATTATTCTGTGGTTGATTGAACCGTCTTGTAAATAGTAGTAATAGATAGTAACTTGACTTAAAGTCTACGATTTGCTTTCTAAAAGGCCGTAGCTCATATCATTGTAAACATCAATGCAAAGCGATCTGACTTAGAATCCGGTATGTCGTGATTGTGAAACAGCTGTCACTACCTCTCAGCCACGCATGCCGGCTTGTGCAGACAAGTAGCATTGATTTTGGCTTACAGATTCGGCTGTCATCAGCATTGGGTCTGGTTTGTAAACTTGACCTGGATTCCCAGTATGACCCAGTCTCAAATGGGTTCTAGGAAATGTCTTGGGGGAGTGAAGGCGGCTGGTGTGGCACTCACCACGTCACCCACCGGCCGCCGATTGGACTATAAATGTATGAGCCTAACGCCATCTGTCCGATGCGCCTGAGTGGCACCTTGTCTCACCAGACGATAGTTTGTAAAATGGAGTCTCCACAACACACAGCCTGGGCTGAATTTAGAGACCATGTATTGCTCATGCAGCATGATCCCTCTCTCGGCCTGTTTAGTTCATTCCAGAGGAAAGGTAACACTAATACATCGGGGAACAAGACAAGCTGTAGAAGTGCCGGATTAGCAATGCAATGCTCTGACTGTCCGATGCGCGTAAGATGAGTAAAATAGTCCTCTACGCGTATCTATACTTTAAACTAGATCAGTTATCAAGCTGTAGTAATCTGATATTTATGAGGCGATTATAGTAGATCAGTAACCAAGCTGAAGTAATCTGATATTTATGTGGTCATATAATATGTCGGTATCCAAATAGTTGTAACTTGATATTTATCAGGTCACTATAATAGATCAGTAGCCTTGAAGTTGTAATATATTTATGATGCGACTATAATAGATCAGTATCCAAGGTGTAGTAATATGATATTTATGAGGTGACTAATAGATCATTTACCCAGCTGTAGTAATCGTATATGTATGGGGTGACTATAATAATCGATTACCACGAGGTTGTAATCAGATATTTATGAGCTGACTATAACAGATAGGTAACCAAGCTGTAGTAATCTGATATTTATGAGGTGGTTATAGTAGATCAATAACCAAGAAGTTGTAATCTGATATTTATGATGTGACTATAATAGATAAGTAAGCAAGCGACAGGGGTATTATATTTATTATATGATTTCAATAGACCAGTAACCAATCGATTGTAATCTAATATTTATGGTGTGACAATAACAGACCGGTAACCAAGATGCCATAATTTGATGTTTATGATGTGACTAAAAAAGGTAAATATCTATAAGACTATAATCTAATACTTCTGAGGTGACTATAATAAATCAGTAACCAAAATGACGTACTCTGATATTTATGATGTGGCTGTAAATGTGGCGCAGTAGCAACGTCGTTCTTTCTGGTCGGATACACACGAGAACTGAGTGGCGACGGCCATGTTGCGTTTAACGAGATGTATTGACGGAATCACACACGCAGGTTTGTATATAGTTTGTATGTTTGTGACTTGTATGTTATTGTTGATACCATTCATTGGTCGAGCAGTAAACGTCAGCCTTCCGTCGTGGATGATACAGGTGTAATCCGAAGATAGGCACCCCACGGCCAAATTAGATATTTAATGTTTAATTTATTAATAGAGGTCAACGTGACCGAATGAATAAGAGCGTTCGTTCTTAATCTCCCCGTGCGCTGACGATTAGTTAACGGGCGATGGGATCGTTTCATACACCTGTCAGTTGGATTTCAGCGTTGCCTTCTCGTTCAGATACAATAGTAAACTCATTCATTCATTCTGTAGCATGTCCTTTGCAGAATCTCGCTCCCATAACAACCTTCCGGAAAACTTCTTGATCATAAACAAGTTGTCCCGCATCCGATACACCCATCTGGAGATCATCCGCCACATCCTGCACCCATCTTCTCTCTGGCCTTCCTCTTCCTCTCTTCCTGGGCATATATTCTTCCATTATTGCTCTCTCCAACCTTTCATAACGTATCAAGGGATTAACATATTTCAATATTTTTTTTGTTTTATCGTCTTTAGTAGCCAACCTTTTTCTATATTCGGATCTTATCATATAGGTGCATTTGTTCTTTTCTGTATCCAAGATATTCTTAGAACCCGTCTATAACATTTATATTCAAAGGATTTATGCGCTGTTCACCTTGTTGAGTAAGTGTCCAGATTTCAGTAAACTAATGAACATTAAATTGCTTAGTCAACCAACTTGGTTTGGGGTTGATGGCCACGTTCTGTAACGGACATACATGTAAGAATAGACGTTACTGCACTCCAGACAGTTTTACACATGCTCCACTTCTCTTTCCAAAAGCCGCCGAAGAGTTCCCAGACCGATTATTCCAGAATGAATTTGATTTAAAGTCCACCTGGTTTTTGTTTTTTCTCTACGCTTTGAGTTTCGCCCAGACGTACTATTCACTCTCTTCTGACACAGTCCGTCCAGATATGGATACTGTTCAGCTGCACTCTCCGCCCGATCGCAGAGAACCTTCGTAGCTATTGCATGAAAACTTAATATTTTAACTCGTTCTGTAACACCTATCTATTGCAAGAAAACTGTCATAATATTACCACTGTTTCAACTCGTTCTATAACGCCTATCTGTTGTGCGAAAACTACAATTTTAAACCGTTCAATAACACCTAACTATTGCATGAAGACTGTCATAATATTACCACTGTTTCAACTCGTTCTATAACGCCTATCTGTTGTGCGAAAACTACAATTTTAAACCGTTCAATAACACCTAACTATTGCATGAAAACTGTCATAATATTACCACTGTTTCAACGCGTTCTATAACGCCTATCTGTTGTGCGAAAACTACAATTTTAAACCGTTCAATAACACCTAACTATTGCATGAAGACTGTCATAATATTACCACTGTTTCAA
>JACEFZ010006781.1:147500-150000 GCA_014155875.1 Cepaea nemoralis
CTATGGGATTGGGAAATAGTCAGATACAAACCCTCCACAGTAGCTCCTTATGACATGCATGGTAGGTTACAGTGTTTGCATTCTTTGTCTCCTTTTTTCGGCTCCGGCTACACAGACGATTACAACAGCATATACTACTACTACTACTACTACTACTACTACTACTACTACTACTACTACTACTACTACTACTACTACTACTACTACTACTACTACTACTACTACTACTAATACTACTACTACTACTACTACTACTACTACTACTACTACTACTACTACTACTACTACTACTACTACTACTACTACTACTTCTACTACTACTACTACTACTACTACTACTACTACTACTACTACTACTACTACTACTACTACTACTACTACTACTGCTGTTGCTACTATTGCTACTACTACTACCACCACCAGCCTATCATGGCTCCCAGGTTGACCCAGCCTATCAAGGATACCATTACATACTATGGGAAGTATTACTAATACTACCTCTTCTTTTTCAACTACTACCACCACTAGCACCACCGCATTTGCTGCTGCTACTACTCCTACTGCCACTGGTGCTACTGTCATTATTATTATTATTATTATTATTATTATTATTATTATTATTATTATTATTATTATTATTATTATTATTATTAGTAGTAGTATTAATACTCCTGCTACCACCACCACAACTGATGCTCTTATTAATACTACTGCTACCACCACTACTGCTGCTACTACTACTACCACCACCACCACCACCACCAACGCCGCTGCTACTACTACTACTACTACTACTACTACTACTACTACTACTACTACTGCTGCTGCTGCTACTGCTTCTGCTGCTGCTGCTGCTTCTGCTGCTGCTGTTGCTACTACTACTACTTCGTCTACTACTACTACTTCGTCTACTACTACTACTACTACTACTACTACTACTACTACTACTACTACTACTACTACTACTACTACTACTACTACTGCTGCTTCTGCTACTACTACTACTACTACTACTACTACTAATACTACTACTACTACTACTACTACTACTACTACTACTACTACTACTACTACTACTACTGCTGCTTCTGCTACTACTACTTCTGCTACTACTACTACTACTACTACTACTACTACTACTACTACTACTACTACTACTACTACTACTACTACTACTACTACTACTACTACTACTACTACTACTACTACTACGAATATTACGAATACTACTACTACAGTTGTTGTTGCTGCTGCTGTTGTTTAAAAGTCCCTGGTTTTTCCCACCGTTCTACATCTCCGAGTGAAAACAACGGCAGTTTTGATGTCTGCAGCATTGATGGTTTCTTGCAGACGAGAAGAAAAATATGACCCCACACAAAATACTACTCAAACAAATTGTTTGAAGTAATGATACACGGCACAAGACATTGGAAATTACTGTCAGATAAATTAAATTTTAATGTATCACCACAAAAAATAAAAATTTTTCACATGAGCGTCAGTTAAAGATTTCCCTCTGTTATTTTCTTCTAATAACCAGTTAGAAAGCAAAGAATTTAAGATAAGTAATTTCATCAGATCCTGTCTACACGCAAAAACGTAATTCTTATCATTATTTTCTTTTAACTTAATCATTCTTCTGACGTATTTGGACGGATTATTTCGATTTTTAGCTTTAGAAATCGCAAAAGTACGAAATTATCAATCGATACGAAACAGAAGGAATAGATAATTATTTTAAACTGTAATAGAAATCTAATTTCCTTCTATCGTGCCAGCGGTAAATGTGCATAAGTAATTCACTGGTTCCATTTATTGTATTGTCTTTCATAATTGAGATTTCCTAATCTTCTGTGATTTTTGGTTTCATACTTGGATTTGGTCTCTCTCACATCTCTCACCTCTCTCTCTCTCTCTCTCTCTCTCTCTCTCTCTCTCTCTCTCTCTCTCTCTCTCTCTCTCTCTCTCTCTCTCTGTTATTCTTTATAGCTCTCAGTTTCTCAAATTGTGTGCGTTTGAGTCTGTCTGTCTGTCCGTCCGCCCGACCGCCCGCTCGCCCGTCTGTCTGTCTGTCTGTCTGTCTGTCTGTCTATATCTGACATTATTTGTGCTGGTCACATTTAATGTTCTCTTACTATGATCCTCCCCCTTCTCTCTCTCTCTCTCTCTCTCTCTCTCTCTCTCTCTCTCTCTCTCTCTCTCTCTCTCTCTCTCTCTCTCTCTTTCTATCTATTTCTCTTTCTCTGTGTGTGTGTGCGCGCGGACCGCCATACATGATTTGTGTTGGTCACATTTGATTTTCACTTATTAAGACGCTCTCTCTCTCTCTCTCTCTCTCTCTCTCTCTCTCTCTCTCTCTCTCTCTCTCTCTCTCTCTCATGCTCTCTCCCTTTCGTGCTATCCCCTTCTCTCTTTCTGTATGAGCATGTATGTGACATTATTTTTTGTTTGTGGTCACACTTGATTTCTGTCTCACTAGGTCTTGTTTCTTTCCGTCTGC